>JACCPG010005222.1:0-10354 GCA_016069955.1 Drepana arcuata
TTTCTCTACCCGTTTGCCGGGCGCCAGGTGCACTTGGGCCTGGCGAGCCTGTTGGCATGGCGGGTCAGCCAACGCCAACCCGTGACCTTCTCGATTGCAGTGAATGATTACGGCTTGGAGCTGCTGAGCGCGACGCCGGTGGAGTGGCCTGCCCTGCTGAATGAGGCATTGCTGAGCCCGGCAGACTTGCTGGCCGACGTCGTGGCCAGCCTGAACGCCGGCGAACTCGCCCTGCGCCGCTTTCGCGAGATTGCGCGGATCGCCGGACTGGTGTTCGCCGGATACCCCGGCGCGCCGAAAAGTACACGCCAGGTACAGGCGTCCAGCGGCCTGTTCTTCGAGGTATTCAAGCAATATGACCCGCAGAACCTGTTGCTGACCCAGGCAGGGGAAGAAGTCCTGCGTGATGAGTTGGATATTCGTCGGCTGGAACAGACACTGCTGCGTCTGTCGGCGCTGCAACTGGACCTGCACGTAATCGAACGGCCGACGCCGCTGGCCTTTCCGCTGTTGGTGGAACGGATGCGTGAAAGCATGAGTTCGGAAAAACTCTCCGAGCGCATCGCGCGGATGGTCAAGGACTTGGAGAAAGCCGCGGATAACGGGAAGGGTTGATGTATTACACCGTGCAATTGGAAGGTGAGACGTTATGGCTGCTGGCGGACAAGGCCGTGTATTGGCCTGCGCGTCAGTGTTTGCTGATCGCCGATGCGCATTTCGGCAAGGCCTCGGCCTACCGCAGCCTCGGGCAACCGGTGCCACAGGGGACTACCACCGAGAACCTGCAACGACTGGATCGGCTGTTATCGGCCTTCACCTGCGCGCGCGTGATCTTCCTGGGCGACTTCCTGCATGGCCCCGGCTCGCATGCCAGTGGCACGCTGGGCGCCTTGCGGGCGTGGCGTGAACGCCATACAGGGCTGCACCTGACCTTGATTCGCGGCAATCACGACAAGCGCGCAGGCGACCCGCCGGCGGACTTGGACATCGAGGTGGTCGTGGAGCCGCTGCTGATGGGGCCCTTCGCACTGCAACACGAACCGGATGCGCATGCCAGCCACCATGTACTCGCGGGGCATGTGCACCCGGTGTATCACTTGCGCGGCAAAGGCCGGCAACGCTTGCGCCTGCCGTGCTTCCAGCTGGGTAGCCGCGTCAGCCTGTTGCCGGCGTTCGGGGCGTTTACGGGGGGTTATGCGGTGGAGCAGGACAATGACCACCGAATCTTTGTGATCGGTGATCACGAGGTATGGCCAGTGCGTTGACCGGCCTCCCAGTTATCAGGCGACAGGCGCGGGCGGTGGCTCGTCCGGAAGGGTCGGTTCACCGGGCTCGGTCGGCTGGGGGTAATCCGGCTCGGGTTGGCCGGGGATGCCGCCTGCGTAGGCGGGATCGGCCATCAGGGACCAGGCCAGAACACCAATCTGGTTGGGTTCAAGCCGGGCAAGTTCGGCGCTGATTCGCGGGTCGATCTTCATAAAAGTACTCCTCAAGCGTGGCCCGGCGCGTCTTGCACGCGCCGAGGCAGTACACCCAATAGAGTCACTTTCCGCAGACTAATTCCCTTGGCGTGTAGGACCTTTCGATCAAGCGCGCGGCAAGGTCACGCCACGCTGGCCCTGGTACTTGCCGCCACGGTCCTTGTAGGACACTTCACAGGCCTCGTCGGACTGCAGGAACAGCATCTGCGCCACGCCTTCGTTGGCGTAGATCTTCGCCGGCAGCGTGGTGGTGTTGGAGAACTCCAGGGTCACGTGACCTTCCCACTCAGGCTCGAGCGGCGTCACGTTGACGATAATGCCGCAGCGAGCGTAGGTGCTCTTGCCCAGGCAGATGGTCAGCACGTCGCGCGGAATGCGGAAAAACTCCACGGTACGCGCCAGGGCGAACGAGTTTGGCGGGATGATGCACACGTCGCTCTTCACGTCGACGAAGCTTTTTTCGTCGAAGTTTTTCGGATCGACGGTCGCCGAATTGATATTGGTGAACACCTTGAATTCATCGGCGCAACGCACATCGTAGCCGTAGCTGGAAACCCCGTAGGAAATCAGGCGTTCAGCGCCTTCGCCACGCATCTGGCGCTCTACGAAGGGCTCGATCATGCCGTGCTCTTGCGCCATGCGGCGAATCCACTTGTCCGATTTGATGCTCATGGCGGGTGTCCTGAATAGCGAGGTGGAAAAATTCTGTGGGGCATCTTACCGGGGCCAGCGTTGGGGTTCAAAGGGCGTGGGGGATTTGTTGATGAATGCGCACGCTCCTGTAAGTCGCGGCCAGCGGGGCCGGGACCCGGGTTGCAGGCGCTGGTGGCGGTAAATACCACCGCCAGTCACGAAAATAGAGAAACCTTCGGAAATACCATTGGCACGTCCCGGAAAAAGGGTTAAGGTGGCGCCACTGTGCTGCTTGTGTCACTGAGAATCTCTACACGATATGTTGAATTTCGATCCAACCATCTCCAAGAATTTTTCCTGCTCTTTGCACTCAGTCTCGGCCAGGGCTTTTCCTGAGTCGCAGTTAACTTTGTCCAAGGAGATACACCATGTCTAATCGCCAAACTGGTACCGTTAAGTGGTTCAACGATGAAAAAGGCTTCGGCTTCATCACTCCACAATCCGGTGACGACCTGTTCGTTCACTTCAAAGCTATCCAATCCGACGGCTTCAAAAGCCTGAAAGAAGGCCAACAGGTTTCTTTCATCGCTACCCGCGGTCAGAAAGGCATGCAAGCTGAAGAAGTTCAAGTTATCTAACTTGTACTGACTTAGTCGAAAAAACCCCGCCCTCAAAAGCGGGGTTTTTTTATGCCCGCAATTTGGTGCTGTGATGCCGTGCACAAAGCAATGCGGGAGCGGGCTTGCTTGCGAAAGCGCTGGATCAGTCAGCACATCTGCCTACTGATACTGCGCATCCGCGAGCAAGCCCGCTCCCACATTTCGTCCTGCGTCGCTTATTGGAACAACGACTCACTCGACAAGCCATTCTTCTCCAGGATCTCACGCAAGCGCTTGAGCCCCTCTACCTGGATCTGCCGCACCCGCTCACGGGTCAGGCCGATCTCCAGGCCTACATCCTCCAGGGTGCTGCTCTCGTGGCCACGCAGGCCGAAGCGGCGGATCACCACCTCACGCTGCTTGTCCGTGAGCTCCGACAACCACTGGTCAATGCTTTGGGACAGATCATCGTCCTGCAACAGCTCGCAAGGATCTGTAGGACGATCATCCGTCAGGGTGTCCAGCAGGGTTTTATCCGAATCCGGACCCAGCGAGACGTCGACCGAAGACACCCGCTCGTTAAGGCCCAGCATGCGCTTGACCTCCCCTACCGGTTTTTCCAGCAGGTTGGCGATTTCTTCGGGCGAGGGTTCATGATCGAGTTTTTGTGTCAGCTCACGCGCCGCCCGCAGGTAGACGTTGAGCTCCTTGACCACATGGATTGGCAGCCGGATCGTGCGGGTCTGATTCATGATCGCCCGTTCGATGGTCTGGCGAATCCACCAGGTGGCATAGGTTGAGAAGCGGAAGCCCCGCTCAGGGTCGAACTTCTCCACCGCCCGGATCAAGCCCAGGTTGCCTTCCTCGATCAGGTCCAACAGCGACAGCCCACGATTGACGTAGCGTCGAGCGATTTTCACCACCAGTCGCAGGTTGCTTTCAATCATGCGCTTGCGCCCAGCCGGATCGCCCTTTTGCGACAAGCGCGCAAAATGGACTTCTTCTTCGGGGGTCAGCAGAGGGGAAAAGCCGATTTCATTGAGGTACAGCTGGGTCGCGTCGAGCGCCCGGGTGTAGTCAATGTATTTGTGTTGCTTTAACGCGGTGGAGTTCTTGGATTTGGTACGAACTGAAGGTACAGCAGGTCCCTCATTCGACATCGATTCCGTAGCGATACCGGTCTCCATAAGGAGAACCTCATCGTCGATGTCAAACTCCGGCGCTTCTTTACTGAGAGCCATTGTTATAGTCCTTTGGTGAGTTCGACCTCAAGCTCAAGCGACGCCTTTATCCTTGGCAACGCTGGAGCCTGTTCCTTCTACGTGAGGGAACAGGCTGTGCAACACATCAACGACGGGGTAGGAATTGCAGCGGATCTACGGGCTTCCCCTGACGGCGAATCTCAAAGTGCAGTTTCACCCGGTCTGTACCAGTTGACCCCATTTCGGCAATTGTCTGTCCGACTTTGACCTGCTGCCCCTCCCGAACCAACAGCCTGCGGTTGTGACCGTAGGCACTGACGTAGGTATCGCTGTGTTTGATGATGACCAGCTCGCCGTAGCCCCGTAAACCACTCCCGGCGTACACCACTGTCCCATCAGACGCAGCTAAAACAGGCTGTCCCAAATCTCCGGCGATATCAATGCCTTTATTCAAACTACCGTTTGAAGAGAATTTTCCAATCAATACCCCGTTTGAAGGCCACCCCCAACCGGTCGGTGCAGGCCCTGCCGGCGGCAGCGGCGCGGGTGCCGGCTTGCTCGCAACCGTAGGCGCGGCGGTGCCTGCAGGCCGGGTGATGATGGTGGTCTTGCTCGAAGATGACGGCGAAGATCCGCTGTTTGTCACCACTGCCGTAGGCGTTGAACCGGTGCGGCCATCGAAGCGAATGGTCTGACCCGGATGTATCGTATACGGCACAGGAATATTGTTGCGAGCTGCAAGAGCCTTGTAGTCCCAGCCATAGCGGAAGGCAATCGAGAACAGTGTGTCGCCTTTGCGAACCACGTACTGACCAGTGGTGACCGTCGGCTTTTGCGGCACTGCGCTATTACGGTCAACTACCCGCGCGCCGCTGCTTGGCGAGCTGGAGCACGCCGCCAACAGGGAACTCAAGACAAGGCCAAGCACCAGTCGCTGAAAGCTTGTTTTACTCATACGCTGCGCAAGACCTGTGAGACTCACCCGCCGCTCCCTTTGTGGTGGCTGAACATGAACGCCTGTATCAGGCTTGAAATATGACGCAAGTATAACTGGGCATTGGCTTTTTACCGGCACACGACTGAAACGAAAAATTCATCCTGTTGAATGCCGCCGCTCATCTTGTTGACTCGATGAACCCCGCCGTAAGACACATCCTCACCAGCAGAATTCACTGCCCATGAACAAATGATCAGGCCAGCGGGCCGTTCAGCAACGGTACGAATCGCACGGCCCCCAGCACATGCCGGGAAAAGCCGTCGTCCTCACGGATAATGAGCATCAATTGTTGCACTTCGCCGGAACCCACCGGGATCACCAGGCGGCCGCCCGGCGCGAGTTGGTCGAGCAACGCTTGCGGCACATCCGTGGCCACGGCGGTGACGATGATGCCGTTATACGGCGCCAGCGCCGGCCAGCCTTCCCAGCCATCACCCCAGCGGAACACCACGTTGCGCAGGTTCAGCTCCACCAGGCGTTCCTTGGCGCGGTCCTGCAGCACCTTGATGCGTTCTACCGAGAACACCCGCTCCACCAGTTGCGCCAGTACCGCGGTCTGGTAGCCGGAGCCTGTGCCGATTTCCAGCACCTTGTCCAACGGCCCGGCGGCCAGCAGCAGCTCGCTCATGCGAGCCACCATATAAGGTTGGGAGATAGTCTGGTTATGGCCGATCGGCAATGCCGTGTCTTCATAGGCACGGTGGGCCAGGGCCTCGTCGACAAACAGATGCCGAGGCGTGCGCCGGATCACTTCCAGCACCTGGGCGTTGGACAAGCCTTCCTCGTACAGGCGCTGGATCAAACGCTCGCGGGTGCGCTGGGACGTCATCCCGATGCCACGGCGCAGCAGGTCGTCTTGTTCACGAGCCATCAGCGCAGGCCCTCCAGCCATCCATCGAGACCACTGAAGGCATCACTGAAGGTGCGATCAAGTTGCAACGGGGTAATCGAAACATAACCTTGCATCACCGCATGAAAGTCCGTGCCTGGGCCGCCATCTTCAGCGTCGCCCGCAGCGGCGATCCAGTAGCCTTCCTTGCCACGCGGGTCGACCACCTTCAATGGCGCTGCCGCACGGGCGCGATGGCCCAGGCGTGTCAGCTGGATGCCGCGAATATGGTCGAGGGGCAAGTTGGGAATATTGACGTTGAGCACCGTGCGTGGCGGCAGGTCGAGGGAACCATGGGCCTCCACCAGCTTGCGCGCGAAATAGGCGGCAGTGGGCAGGTTGTCCAATTGGCGCGAGGCAAACGAAAAAGCGAACGCGGTACGCCCCAGGAAGCGCCCTTCAAGGGCCGCCGCCACGGTACCGGAATACAGCACGTCATCGCCCAGGTTCGCCCCGAGGTTGATGCCCGACACCACCAGGTCCGGTTCCTGGTCCAGCAGGCTGTTGATCGCCAGGTGCACGCAGTCGGTAGGGGTACCGTTGACGCTGATAAAGCCATTGGCCAGGACCTGCGGGTGCAGCGGACGGTCGAGCGTCAGCGAGCTGCTGGCGCCGCTTTTGTCCTGGTCGGGGGCGACCACCACACACTCGGCATAATCCTGCAGCGCAGCATAGAGCGCGGCAAGCCCGGGTGCGGTGGCACCGTCATCGTTTGATATCAGAATACGCATGGGTTGTCCGTCTGCCCCACCGGCACCAGATCAACAAGCTCGCGCACCAATACAGTGGCGAAGCATCCGGCCGGCAGGACGAATTCCAATTGCAGAATGTCCAGCGAGGGATAATGCCACGTCAACCCGCCAATGGGCAGTCGCAGAATGCGACGTTCCTGGCTCATGCCGGCTTTCACCAGCCAATCGCGCAGGTCAGCTTCTTCGGCGGCAATCGCCTGTTCCAACGCGTGGGTGACACCCGCCGCCGGTGAGTCGCCCTCGCCCCACTGTGGGCCGGTGGGGTGCAGGTCCAGAATCGCCAGGCGCGGGTCGCTGCATTCAGCCTCCCCCGCCGGAAAAAAGCTGCGACTGTCGGTGAACGCCAGCAGGTCGCCGACCTGGGCCTTCTGCCACGAACCATCGGCCACACGGGCTGCCAGGACTTTGTTGAACAGGTAGCTGCGCGCGGTAGACAGCAAGCGCGAACGCACATTGCGCTGTTCCGGCAAGGCCTTGCGCGCCGCCCATTCGCGGGCGTCGGCGACGTTACCGCCATTGTGGCCAAAGCGCTGCGCGCCGAAGTAGTTCGGAATGCCGTGTTGGGCAATCAGTTGCAACCGCGCGTCGATGGCGGCGGTGTCACCGTCCAACTGGGTCAGGCGCAAGGTGAAACCGTTGGCCGAATGCGCGCCCCGCTGCAGCTTGCGTTTGTGCCGACCGGTCTTGAGAATCTTGAGGGTGTCGTTTTCGGCGCCGCTCATGTCCGGGTCGGCCTTGCCCGGCAGTTGCACACTGAACCATTGGCGGGTCAACGCCTGGCGGTCCTTGAGCCCGGCATAGCTGACGGTGCGCAACGGCACGCCAGCGGCCTTGGCAATCCGCCGCGCAGCTTCTTCGGTATTCAGACCGCGCTTTTCCACCCACAGCCACAGATGCTCGCCCTCGCCGCTCAGCGGGATGTCCAGCACCTCGTCCACCTGGAAATCTTCCGCCGTGGCCTTGAGGACCGCGCTGCCCAAGGCCTCGCCGTAGGCCCGTGGGCCCAGCAGTTGCAGGTCATTCATGCGCGCAGCAACAAGGCGACGGAGTGCACCGCGATGCCCTCTTCACGACCGGTAAACCCGAGCTTTTCGGTGGTGGTGGCTTTCACGTTGACTTGATCCAATTCAATTTGCAGGTCTGCGGCAATCAGCGCGCGCATCGATTCGATATGCGGGGCCATTTTCGGCGCC
Source organism: Drepana arcuata (assembly GCA_016069955.1). NCBI lineage: Eukaryota > Metazoa > Arthropoda > Insecta > Lepidoptera > Drepanidae > Drepana > Drepana arcuata. Next base: position 7,747 of record JACCPG010005222.1, read on the forward strand.
TGGGCCACGATGGTGTTGTCGACGTTGCCGACCTTCCAGCCCTTGGCGTGGATCAGGCCGACCACATGGCGCAGCAACACGCGGCTGTCCGCCCCCTTGAAGGTGGGGTCGGTGTCCGGAAAGTGCTTGCCGATATCGCCCAACGCCGCTGCGCCGAGCAAGGCATCGCTCAAGGCATGCAAGACAACGTCGCCGTCGGAATGAGCCAGCAACCCATGGTGGTGTGCAATGCGCACGCCGCCCAGGGTGATGAAATCGCCTTCAGCGAAACGGTGCACATCGTAGCCGTGGCCAATACGCATAAAAAAACGCCCCGATTTAATTCAGGGCGTGATTCTACCTACTTTTGCCTCACATTAACCGAGCAAAGCACGACCATGGTGTCGCAAATGGTCTTCGATGAAGCTGGCGATAAAGAAGTAGCTGTGGTCATAGCCGGGCTGCAGGCGCAGTTCCAGCGGATGGTTGGCGGCCTTGGCCGCTTGCTGCAAGGCTTCCGGCTTGAGTTGCACGGCGAGGAAGTCGTCGCGGTCGCCCTGGTCTACCAGCAGCGGCAGCTTCTGCGAGGCTTCGCTGATCAGCACGCAGGCATCCCATTCACGCCATTTCGAGCGCTCTTCGCCCAGGTAACGGGAGAAGGCTTTCTGGCCCCAGGGGCAATCCATCGGGTTGTTGATCGGCGAAAATGCCGACACCGACAGGTAACGCCCGGGGTTGCGCAAGGCACACACCAGCGCACCATGGCCGCCCATGGAGTGCCCGCTGATCCCGCGTTTATCCGATGCGGGGAAATGGGCCTCGACCAGTGCCGGCAATTCCTGCACCACGTAGTCATGCATCCGATAGTGCTTGGCCCAGGGTTGCTGGGTGGCATTCAGATAGAAACCCGCGCCCAGGCCAAAATCCCAGGCGTTATCCGGGTCGCCTGGCACACCGGGGCCACGGGGACTGGTGTCCGGCGCCACGATGATCAACCCCAGCTCGGCGGCCATGCGCTGGGCGCCGGCCTTCTGCATGAAGTTTTCGTCGGTGCAGGTCAGCCCGGACAGCCAGTACAGCACCGGCAACTTGCCGCCCTGCTCCGCTTGCGGCGGCAGATAGACGGCGAAAGTCATGTCGCAATCGAGCACATCGGAATGATGCTTGTAGCGTTTATGCCAGCCACCAAAACTCTTCTGGCATGAGATGTTTTCCAGGGTCATGAGAATGCTCCCAGCTGCAAGCGGCAAGCAATCAGCTGCAAGTAAGGCGTGCTCACTTTCAGCTTGTCGCTTGTAGCTTGCCGCTGCTTCAGAAATGGATGACGGTACGAATGCTCTTGCCTTCGTGCATCAGGTCAAACGCCTTGTTGATGTCTTCCAGGCCCATGGTGTGGGTGATGAAGGTATCCAGCGGGATTTCGCCGGTCTGGGCCATTTCCACATAGCTTGGCAATTCGCTGCGGCCGCGCACGCCACCGAAGGCCGAACCGCGCCAGACGCGCCCGGTCACCAGTTGGAAGGGGCGCGTGGCGATTTCCTGGCCAGCACCGGCAACGCCGATGATCACCGACTCGCCCCAGCCTTTGTGGCAGCACTCGAGGGCGGCGCGCATCAGTTGCACATTGCCGATGCACTCGAAGGAAAAGTCCACGCCGCCGTCAGTCAAATCGACAATCACGTCCTGGATCGGGCGATCGTAGTCTTTAGGGTTGATGCAGTCGGTGGCGCCCAGTTGCTTGGCGATTTCGAACTTGGCCGGGTTGATATCGATGGCAATGATACGACCCGCCTTGGCCTTCACCGCGCCGATCACCGCGGACAGGCCGATCCCGCCGAGACCGAAGATGGCCACGGTGTCGCCCGGCTTGACCTTGGCGGTGTTGATCACTGCACCAATACCCGTGGTGACGCCACAGCCGAGCAGGCAGACTTTTTCCAATGGGGCTTCTTTAGGAATTTTCGCCACGGAAATTTCCGGCAGCACGGTGTACTCGGAAAATGTCGAGGTACCCATGTAGTGGAAAATCGGCTGGCCCTTGTAGGAAAAGCGCGTGGTGCCATCAGGCATCAAGCCTTTGCCCTGAGTGGAGCGAATGGCCTGGCACAGGTTGGTCTTGCCCGACAGGCAAAATTTGCACTTGCCGCATTCCGGGGTGTACAGCGGGATCACGTGATCGCCGACGGCCACCGAGGTCACGCCCTCGCCGATCGCTTCAACGACCGCACCGCCTTCATGGCCCAGAATCGACGGGAAGATACCTTCCGGGTCGGCGCCCGACAGGGTGTAGGCATCGGTGTGGCACACACCGGACGCAACCACCCGCAACAGCACCTCGCCCGCCTTGGGCATGGCCACATCCACTTCAACGATCTCAAGGGGCTTCTTGGCTTCGAAGGCTACGGCGGCACGGGACTTGATCATCCGGGATTCTCCATCGGGTTAAAAACTGAGACGGTGAGTGTAAAACATGGCTCCCTGATTAATAATCCAGGCGAAAGCAAAACTTTATTGCTGTACAGGGATAATTGCCATGCTGGAAAACCGCTGGGAAGGCATCGATGAGTTCGTCGCCGTCGCCGAGTGCAGCCAATTCACTGCAGCAGCCGAGCGGCTGGGCGTGTCGTCG
>JACCPG010005226.1:0-29264 GCA_016069955.1 Drepana arcuata
AGCTGCCCGACTGGGGCAAGACCTCCACCTTATAGAAGTCCGTAGCCAAATAACACAATTTTTTGTGTTGTGTTCCTACGCGGTGAATAAGGTTTCCAGTAATTAGCTCCTTGGGGAGGGGGGAGGATTGTTACATTGTGTTGGAAGCAGAGGGATTAAACCCATTATGCTGCCAACACACTATAACTCTCCAAACACAGAGTAGCAACACGCAAGTGATACTTCGGTATCGTGAGCGTAAATAGGCTACGATAACCGTTTCCCATCAGGTGGGACGTATGCTTGTTTGCCACTCTTGTTGTATAAAAAAAAGATTTGATTTTAAATTCAAAAAATTACTCATGAATGTGTGAGCTATTTTATTTCGTAATGCAATATGTATGGAATGATTGTCTCTTGCTATCGCTTTATTTAGGTGTTATTGTCGTACAGCATACTATTATAAATATGTTGTATAGCTTAATATTTGTAATTAATACATATAAAGTTATTATGCGTTAGCTTTTGTACCGTTAGAGCTATGTGTATCCAGTATTGTACTTAAAACTTGAGAAGTAAATGCAGGTTGAGTTTATTCTTGGCAACAAATTAAAGCAAAATATCACGACAGTAATGTTGCCCGAAGTGCGAACACAGCTCAGAATCTATGTAATACTATTGTTAGTTACGGTACCTGTTAAAGGGCCTTTAATTACGTGAATACCCCTTCTACCCCCATGTACAGTAGTGCAAATAATATTTCCCAGACTCTTTGTCTCTCCTCTTCTGTTACATTTTATTTGGTTTTAGAAGTGTTCAATCAATTCCAATAACACTATTTTTTGACATTATAAAGGGATTTATTTATTACTATAAATATCCCGAAACTCCACCCACCCTTCGTCCTTACGTGATTAATACATGACCTCTAACGTGGTTTGGATCAATAATATTGGTATATTGGTATTATCATGATCTTATTATTGATTTATAACACCTTTAACATGGAAAACTTGAAAATAACAATATGTCAATCTTATTGTGTGTAAGCCTACATGCGTTTGAGAAGAAATTCTCAGTTGTATGTATAGTTATGCTTTTGAAGCGGCGATGGACCCGCCATCTGTCACGTAGGCATCTATCAGCTATATCTGGCGAGAAATATTAGTGAAAAAACCCCTGCCGCCCTGCCTTAAGGGAACCTTTTTGGGGACCTTTGTCAGGTGTATTTTGTTTTGTTTTGTTTGTCATGTAGCATTTGATAACATTTACAATAAAAATTTGTGTGCGTAAACGTGGCATACTTATGAATTTTATTTTGTTTTGTTTGTTTTTTTATACCACTTGGGTGGCAAACAAGCATGCGGTCCGCCTGATGGTAAGCGGTTACCGCCGCCTATGGACGCTCGCAACACCAGGGGTATCACTCGCGCGTTGCCGACCCTAAATTTATCACATTACAATTTAGAATTTTAAGTTACATCATTTATGTTCACGTATCATAAATAAGTGTTGAAAAATACGTATTTTTACAATTAATATGTTTTAGTCCCATCCCTAGCTGTATACAGAATGTATTAGAAAATAGAACAGTAGACTTCTAGAAGTTGACGGGTGTTGTGCGTATATGCTCAAGATAGAAGAATAAAAAACAAATAGCTCCATAGATAACAACTGACTACATTATACACTTTGAAACATGGTTAAATGGTTTTTGTCACAAATTATTAATTACATAAAAAACGCGTTGTTTGATTCTTCATGTTTAACGTTAATGCTGTAATGCTTAAATAAAAAATTGCCAACGTAGAGAGTATTTTTTAATTTTTTTATTGATTCCCTTCATTGTGTCCTATCACATACGTGAGCATCGTTACTATTTTCTAAAACATCCTGTGTATTATAAGTAATATATTAAGTTACAGTTCACACTTTGGCCTACGATTGTGATTGCAACTTAATATGGGATTATGGGCTAACTCTAATCTCCAAGCCACTGCCATGTTTTAAAACAGGTCTAAAATAAATTCGCTTATTACCACGAAGGTTGGTAAATACTTAAATAATTAAAATGTTATTTATTGATATAATGGAAATTATACTTAAATTATGATAATTAAATGTAATAATTGTAATTTTTATACATCTGTATTTTTTTCTTCTAAGATAGACTGAATATACCATAGACTATAAATATTATTTACCTATAAACATAAGCTTACTTGTTATTCTCAGCGAGTTTCTGTTTTTAATACTAGAGCTTTAAATCACGTCTATATCATTTAATAATTAACTCGGTTAAGCAAAAATGTGTTTCAAGTTTGTAAACAATACATTCAACATTGGCAACTTTTGAAAGCAAACAAAAATCTGAATTTACGAATCTCAATTAATGCGCAGGATCTCTTATTTTTCAAGATTTTGTCTTGAAAATGTATGTGTTTATTTATTATTTTGATCAAGAATTTTACAAAAATATTTTGTTGAAGCCATTATATGGATAATAAAGCCTGTTGGTGAACGCTCCAAGTTTGGCTACACCATTGCTTATGTCAGTATTAAATTTAAAAAAAATGGGTGGCTAATTTTAAATGTATCGTTATATAAAATATTTTTTTGATAAAGATTATTACTATTAATGGAATGAAATGAAATTACCTTTTGTATCTACTCTTGATTAATCTACTTACTTATTTATTGGTATTATGCTAAGATAAAAAAAATATATTTGTAGGCTATGTTCCAAATACAATTTTGTGCGGAAATAAATAAGTCGTAAGATAATTAAAAAGATAATAGTAGCCTTTATTTAAATCAAATTTTATTTTAGTGTGTGTAATAAGACTTTATCACGCTGTCACAATTATTGATATTTGTGTAAAGATTTTATGTTAATAAAATACAGGTCGTGTTACTCTGGAATAAAGTTGGTTATGTAGGTCTTGCGTTTATCCAACACACATTATTTTAAAAATAAAGCTAATACAAGATAATAAATATAAATGAAATCAAACCATATACATATACAAATAAAATATGTTTTCATAATTGAGTTATTACGGACTGTTTTTAGTTTGGGAAAGGTCAAAATATTGCAAACTCAGTGATCGCATCCACATAAATCAATATAAGAACGAGGCTATATACTAGTTAAATAAAATATTGCAATGTTGTAGAAATGGACTGGAACATAGCTACAAAATAATCTATTTATTATATGCGGTTATTGTATGTTATAGAAGACATGTCCAATCCGTGAGGTTGTTGGATTTAATAAATAGGTAAGAACCCGTAAACTATGAAGTACTTGAAGTGAAAAAATAATTTGTTGGCATATTTTTTCTCTATAATGTTTTTATTCAATTATTTTATTGTATACTATTCCGTTTTCGCAAATTTTCGCATTTAATATAAAGAAGATTAGATCGGAACATTTATTATGATGAAGAAATGAAATGCCAGCACAGAGCATTTAATTTCAAAATTTTTATTGTATTGATAACGTGTTTTTTATTTTTTTTTAATGTGATAGGCGTCCTTAGGATTGGACAGGTTTTTTAAAATACTGTTTAGTGTTATTGAATCAGCCAGCTTTGCGTGTTGCGATCAATGTATTATTGTGTACCTTACTTATCTGTATATCTCGAGGTGAAATAAATAAAATTTGTATATCGAAATTGATTTTGTGTTTTAATAAAAAAATATATATTTTAGTGGCTATTTGTATATAAATAGTATAAAAAATAAATACTTTAATATATTTATATATATATAAATAGGCGGAGGGAGTAAAGAGCCAGTCCTTGAGACTAACAGAGCTCTTTCCTTACATTCTCATACGTCAACACGTATGTATCTAATTTTATAAGTACACTACTACCATAAACACACAAACAGTGGTTATAAAACTCGGTTCGAAGCATAATAAACTAAAATATCAAATACATATATGTATACAATAAATAAAAAAAAACCGATAAACAATTCAAAATAAAAAAATCTCTTAACCAGTAATCATTATAATCTTTTTGACATTCATAAGTTGTGACAAGATACAATGGTTGCTTTGACGTGATGATAGAACAGTGAATGCAAGAAATTCACTATGGTAGGAACATTATTATTATTGTTGTTCTTTATTTAAAATATATCTTATACAGTACACTAGCTGTCCCGTCCAGCTTCGCCCGGGTGAAAAAGTTAAACTTCCTGAAACACGATCGCATTGCCACCTATCGGGTCCAACTGTGATTTAAACCATCCTATCTTTTTAGATGGGTCAAACAGCACACCGTATGCAAATTTGATTGAAATCGGTTAAGTAGTTTAGGAGTCCATCGCGGACAAACAACGTGACACGTAATTTATATATATTAAGATTTTTAAATATATACATATAAAAACATATATTTAAAAATATTTAATATATGGGCCCACTAGTATCGGGATCAAGGTCCAAGGTACCGGTGGCTAGGGTCCCAGAGAAAGAAACTTCACGATACGTGACGTTTCGAGTAGCACTGGTTTCTGCATCAGGCACTTGATACAACCGTCTAACGAGAGCCTCTTGAGGTGTTGGTCGAGGCTCTTTGCCATTAGGCCAATGGCTGTTATTACTATCGGCACAATGATTGCGGAGTCCACACCCTACATTTTTGACCATCTCGTGTGCCAAGTCCAGATATTTTATTTGTTTGTTATTATTATTATTAAGTGTATTTAAAAGGGCTTGCTTCATATTTAAATAAGGTTTGTGTGACTGTTACGTGTGCGCTTAGAACACATAATTGCACTTTTCGTATTGTTTTTTGTGTACTTGTGCTAACTGGGTGTGAACTAAAATGGACTCTAAGGTAAGTAACTTTGTGTTATTTATAAGGTAGTGGATGTATTGGCTCATACTTTAACACTCGTAGCATTTCAACATGAGTTAAGCCTATCAAAACTTAGGAGCGAAAAATCGAAGTACCTACACTACACATTACTCTGCGAAAGTTTGTGATGACGTTTGTTCCTCTGTCATGCGAAAATTACTGACCTGTATTAAATGAAAATTGACAAAGAGATAGATTATTAGCTGGATTGTCTTTTTTATCTCGAGCGTATGCAGATTAGCGTGGTGTAACTAATCACTGTTAAGAAAAACTTTTGAAAAAAAATTCGAAAAAGTTTTGGTGTAGCAGTCTCGAAACACTCGGCCACCACGGCTTATAATTATTATTATAACATTATCCTATTTAGTTGTCTGTTAAAAAAAAATTATGGAGAATTTTATTTTGGCGACTTTTTGATGATAAACTCCCGATGTTCCTATCAAACCCTAGTGCTGCCCAGTGGGATGTACCAGGCTGAAAGTAACAATAGATTTTCAATTTTTTTCAGACGAGGCTGTAAGAAGTTACGAGTGCAATAAAGATTAGACCATATACCAAAGGAAATTAAGTCTACGTTACATCACTTTTTACCAGGATTTTTTCATTTAAATTATTTATCAAATATGCCTGTATTTGATATAAGATGCTTATGCTAAAATATTTATGTAATTAAGGAAATACACATCCATTTATTTGATTGGTTGGATTTGATTTGATTATTTTTGTATTTATAAATATATTTATGAATAAATAGCCGTGGTGGCCGAGTGGTTCGAGCAGTTGCCTGCGACGCAAAGGTCGCAAGTTCGAATCCCGCCTGTACCAATGAGTTTTTTGAACTTAAGTACAGTGATTAGTCACACCACGAGCTTTACGGTGAAGGAAAACATCGAGAGGAAACCTGCATACGTCTGAGAAGAAATTCAAAGGCGTATGTATAGTCGTGCTCGAGTAACGGCGATGGACTCGCCTTTTATGACGTTGGCACCTAAAATATATCTCTGGCGAAAAGTGGGTGTGTGTGTGTATTACCTATACATTTCTGCCTACCTCTTCGGGGACCCGTGGACCTTGTTGGAAGGCGTGAGGATATAAAACTAGAGAAAATGGGTTTAAAAAAATAATATAATATTTATTTTCAACAAAAAAATATAAACGTCCACTTTTATGTAAAACGGATGAAGCACATTGAATACGGATTTTGTTATCTGTTTATGGACATCATTACAATATTTCTTTGACACACACTCTTATTGCTGACCGTCGTTTGCTCATAATTTCGACAAATGTCGCTCTCCTTGTTATAAACGAACTTTGGCAGTTTGGCCACATAGTGCTCACCACCTTCAGACACCGTCTTTTCGGCGTAAATTTCCAAAACGGCTTTCTTAGTCTCATACGACTGTAGTATATCTGATGCCTGAACAAAATTAACAGGGATTTCCTGCTGTTTTCTGCAGCTGCGTTTCTCTTTCTTTGAAGGCTTACCAATGAGCCCTTCGGGTGTATTATCCATAAGAACAATCTTACCCTCATCTGAAATACTCAATATGGTTTTACGATTCAACTTCTTCATTTCACACTCTCTCATCGGATTAACGTGCGGTGGAAACGTGGTCATCATATGCTTTTTGAAGTTCTCTGTAAGTGCTTCTATGTTGTTTAAGTTTTTCGGTATGCTAGGTTTATTTGCACTGTGTACTGACAGATTTGCGCTGTTCATTTTGCTCGTACCATACTTTGATATTTGGGTTTCCACGTTAACATATTCGCTCTTGTAGTTCAATAAGTACAAATCGTCATCTGTTCTTAAGTCGCAATTTGTCTCTTCATTTCTCTTCATCGCCGAGCCACAACAGCACCCGCCTACACCACCAGTCGTGCCAAGATTCAATCTAGCAGCCAAAGCGCTGCACATACAACCGTGATTAGTATCAGTGTCTTCTACGTAAATATAACTGGATTCGCTATTTTCTTCAGCCGACGGACACAGCAGGTGCGGAGACGCCTTACCCTCCTTTGACAAATTACTATCAACATTATAATAATTGTTCATGCTATCGGAATTTCTAAAAAAGTTTGGTTTTAGCGAATCGTAAGTAATATTTTTAGCAAGCTCATTGCTAGGACGTAATATGTCTTCGGGCTCGCTGCTGTCGGACGTAAGTATAGCTTTAAGCATATCTCTAAGTTTCCTCATTCTGTTCTTGTTCTTAGGCTTGGTTTGGGCTTCAAGCACTTTTTTGACCAATTCCTTTTTCTCCTTCTTTATTCTATCTTCATTTGGCTTCATTATTTCAACAATACTGTCGTCGTTATTTTCACTCGTGTTCAGATCTAACGTTATATCTTGGTCGTCTGTTTCAGTGTGCATACCGTCTTGACAACTGTCTATATTGTCGCTGTTTTGTTCCATATTCTTCGCCTGACTTTCCGTGTTCTCGTCTTCAGTCTTGCTTTCCAATTGGTATGTGGTCGAGGGCCTGGTACTGTTAGATGACACCATAAGGTCGTTTTGTTCATGCTTAGGCTCCAATATATGCTCGCTTATTATTTCTTCACTAGTCTTTAATTGGGTCTTTGATTTCTCAGCAGAGGATGTTAAGTCTACTGTAGTTCTGTGTACTGAGTATACATTATCCACTTTCTCGTCCACCATGGTATTGCTATATCTTGTTGACACTGTTTGAAATTTATCAGAGATCTTTTTAGAAAATGCATCGCATACCTTCCCTTGTTTGACTTTTTCGATGTTATTTTGCTTGTAGTTTTTTATTACAATGCGTATGTTAATATCATTTTTGGGACATGATTCATCTGTGTGCTCTTCTCCGTCTTTCAAAACGTACACATCTTGAGGTGACTTGTTCAAAGGGCAAATATTTTCTTTTTCGTTTTTTTTCTCATTGCCAATATCAATTTCTGTTGTCTTATCACCCTGTGATACTCTCAGTTTGAACTGAATTTCAATTAGATTGGATATACTGGCTTCGCTCTTATGCATAGATACCTCATCAGGTTTGTCTGATACAACATTCTCTAGAGCAATGGGTGTGTTTACTCTGTGACAGTTCACATTGGAATCATTGTACATATCCCCTAAGACAGAAGGTTTGTGACGTTTCCTCCCGTCGCGTCTATAATCCCTTCGTTCATACAATGTGGCGCCATCTTCATCTTGAACCTTTATGTTAAAACCTTCTCTTATTTCTTCGGTGCTTGGAGATTCTGTTCTCAGTCTTATAGTGATTTTCTCCTGAGAATTGAGGCGGACGACTCCTTGATCTGCACTTTGGTCATCCCATGCCATACATTCCTTCGAAGAAGATTTTTTTCTTGACGGATTCTTCTTTAGGAAAAGGCCGGGACACTTAGGCTTACTCGGACATTCCTTTGGTGGTGGTGGAGAGGGGCAAGGCTTCTTGGTATTTGGGCAAGCTGTATCACATTTATTCACCTTTGTTGGGGATATGGATTGACATGATAATCTATATGTATCAGGTGCAGAGCAATTGGAACCCTCGGATGACTGATCAGACTTCTTATTGTTAATCGGCCACGGAAATTTATCCATCACGGTGTTGCATTGAGGACAAGTGGGGGGTGGCGGTGGAGGGATATAACAAGGAGGGGGTGGCGAACATGCAACACGCTTCTTTTTCTTGAAGAACGAAGCGCACTGTGGGAATGAAAGTGGGGACTTCTTTTTCTTGGGAGGACATGGTGGTGGGGCTGGGGGGCAGGGCGCTGGTGGGCATCGTGGGGGTGGCGGACAGGACGGGCACCGCGGGGGTGGGAAACAAGATGGAGGTGAGGGACATGACGGTGGCGACGGCGGACACTTTGGTGGCTTTGGGCATTTTTGTGGCTTTGGGCATTTTGGCGGCTTGGGGCATTTTGGCGGCTTGGGGCATTTCGGTGGCTTAGGGCATTTAGGTGGCTTCGGTGGCTTACAGCGAGGTGGTGACTTAGGAGGGCAAGTTGGTGGTGAGGGTGGAGGGCAGGACCCTGAGCTTGAACTAGACGGGGGTGAGCATGGTTGACACGGGCGTGAACAGAGGAGCGGGGATGGCCCTCGCGGCGCAGAATCAAGTTTAATACCAGAAGACGGACAACTTGGGCACTGCGGTGGGGAAGGAGGACATTTTGGACGTGGAGGACATTTTGGTGGCTTTGCTGGACATGGAGATAGGAGGGGGCACAGTGGCTTAAGAAGTGGCGACGGCCCCCGTGGCGCGGAAGTCAACTTGATGCCGGAAGACGACGAACTGACTCCTGACGGACATTGTGGTGGTGATGGGCATAAAGGGGGTGAGGGAGGACAAGATGGAGGAGACGGGGGACAACGTGGAGGTGGCTTGCATTTAGGTGGTGGACATTTTGGTGGTGGAGGACATGGTGGGGGTAGACAAGATCCTGGTGACGGTGGGCACCGAGGAGGTGGTTTACACTTTGGTGTTGGACATTTTGGGCGTGGTGGACTTGATGGGGGCGAGGGTGGACAAGTTGGCGGAGACGGGGGGCACCGTGGAGGTGGCTTGCATTTGGGTGGTGGACATTTTGAGCGTGGTGGACTTAATGGGGGTGAAGGTGGACAAGATGGAGGAGTCGGAGGACAGCATGGCGGTGACTTGCACTTGGGTGGGGGACATTTTGCAGGTGGAGGACTTGATGGGGGCGAGGGTGGACAAGATGGTGGAGACGGGGGGCAGCGTGGAGGTGGTTTACACTTGGGTGTTGGACATTTCGGAGGTGGAGGACATTTTGGAAGCGGAAAACAACGCGGAGGGGACGCAGGGCATGAAGGTGGCGATGGTTTTTTGCAAATAGGTGGCGAAGGTGGACAAGATGAAGGAGGTGGGGAGCACGGCCCTACACATACAGGAGGTAGAGGGGGACAGGGCTGCGGCGAGCCGCACGGAGGCGAATACGCTGGAGACACATTACATGACGGTGCATTCTTCTTATTACATGGCGGATTCTTCTTTTTCTTGCACGTTTCCTTGCATGGGGGCTGAGGCATCTGACAGGTGGGATCAGGGATTATGGAAGCGTGCTTCGGGCAACTGGAACCTTTATTCTTGCACGCCTCGCAGCCGGACGTCGTGCCTTTGTAGCTCAGAATGCCTTCCGGCGCTGCCGTAGCCAGCGACTTTGTCAATGCATCTATCATGGTTTCACAGTCTGGTAAGGACACGTGTTTCTTGCATATTCTTTTACGCCGTTTAGGTTCTAAGGGCTTGCAGCAAGGTTTTATAATTCTTGGACACTCGATCAATGTGTCATCTAGTGGACATTTTTCTTGACTTCCTAAACTGGGTACAGAATGCGGTCTATTTATCGGTGTGGCGAGTCCAGTGCCCCATTGACCTTTCATGCTGGCGGCGTATAGTTTCCGCTTCTTAAATACTTCTATGGAATCCTTCGGCAGGATTCTTCCCTTCCCTTCTTCGGATTTTGATTTTTTCTTAAACTTTCCAAAGAATGTTGATGTTTGTTTTTCTGGCTCATCGTCTTCGTGGGAACAGTGACTGCATCGACCCATTTCGCAAGATGATACAATCGCTGATGCCTGAAAATCATCGATAACGTTGGGGCAAGACTTAGACCCGTCTACTTGGTTGCTGAAGCTGATCTTGGAGTCCTCGGAGCAGCATTGCAGATGAGAGTCGCTGACGCACCAAGAGTAAAGGTCTGTGCCCAATGGCATCCAGTTTCTGTAGTATTCTTGCAGATAGCTTTCAGCAAACTCGCACTTCTTCTGAGTAATTCGCATCACAGTGTCGGAATCGTCATAAGATAAGTCTTCTTCGATTTTAAGTCTAGAATAATGTAAATGAATTGTATTAGTTATACTTATTATAACATGACTATTTACTCGAATCCGATTGAACACATACAAAAAATCATTTAAATCAGTCCAGCTGTTTAGGAGGAGTTCAGTCACATACACACACACAGAATGTATGTATATATATACAGGAAGTCGTGCTTGAGATGGCAGTTCCGCCATTCCTCTCTTTGGCGAATACGTTTCCGAGAACCTTGTATAAAGACATAAATGTAAAGATACTCACATCGGCTTTCGTACCTCCCTTAATTCTCTAAGATCTCTTTGAGTGATTATGCCAACGCCTATGACGTCACACCTCTTGGGTATGTTGACATTACTGCCTTGTATAACAACATCTCTATGCATTGGTGAGCTCTTAATAACGGTTTCCAAGATGTTTGATTCAACATTTTTGCTGTCTTTTACGCTAACTGTCACTCTTATATCATTTGCAATTTTAGCTCTCATTTCTCTGTAGTTTTGATGTGTTTTAACGTCATTAGTCGTGCTCTCATATTCAACAATTTTATAAACCTGTTCATCACTTGAGGGATTCCTTCTCCCGCCTCCCTCCTCACTGCTAGAATCTGCGAAGAATCCTTTTGGAATGTCAATCCTCAAATATTCTGTACTTGGATCTTTGTTAAGCTGTACAAAGTTGTTAGAATGTAATACCACTTCGATTTTATGCGAAAATGCTTTCGACTTATCAATGAACCACTTTTGATTTGATATTCTTACTTCAATATTATCTTTGTTTTCAGTTGACGACACGTTCGTTGGAAGTTCATTTCTATCAATTATCGTTTTGGGTATCATCCAAGCTTCTATGTCTTGCATGAAATTCACATGTTGTTTTGTATAAGATTTGTAGTATGAAGAATCTGTAAATTCGCTTTTGGATTGAAATATTACACCAGTTTCTTTATAGACATTATCCATGAGCTCAAAAACTGTGCTACTGCTCGTACCATAAGTTTGGTTGTTCCATCTGATTTTGACACTTTTTCTGGAGTCGATATTGTGGGTCAAATACTTATTCAGCCAAGCTTTCCTCAACATTTCTTCATATTCGCCTGGCTTCTTCTCAGGTTTTCTCACTTCTTCTGCAGTGTAAGTACTAGTAGCTCCTATTTTTATCATAAGCCCATCTCTTACTTCACAACGGCCTGTAGTCATCCCCTTCTTTGACGCTTTGGGTGGAGGCGGCTTCGCTTTGTCCTTGCTCTTCTTCTTGAAAAAGAAAAACTTTTTACAGTCTTTATCTTTATCTTTCTTTTCCAGTGAACCTCTTTTGGAATCAATTCTTATCGGTTCCTGTTTTTTTACCGATCTTTTGGCTACATCATAAGATGGCTTAGGTTTCGGCCCATTTTTCTCATAATAACCTTCTTCGAGATTGAATTTCTTGCCCCACAATTTAAACATTCCCTTAACACCCTGAGCATCGCTGTCATCTTCCGTTGGGGGCCATTGTATGTTTTCTCTGTCCTTTTCTTTAAAAGAATTTTTATAAGACGTACTCGGGTTGTAAATGTATTTGTCCTTCTCTATATGAAATGGACTATACGTTTTAGTATTTGAATAGGATCTGCCTTCTAACGACGGCGGGTCCGAAGCTATTGAAACATCCTTGCGACTGGGTACGCTGACTTTGCTTGAAATCTTAGGTACTATAATAGCATTTTTAGACGAATCTTCTTTCTTTAAGCCTTTTCTTAAAGCTTCGAACCTCCGCCGAAGCACGGAGGCACTTTTAAAATCTGGGATTGGTTTTTCTACGCTTGGCTTTGTATCTTTGGTTGAGAACATTTTTCTGTATTCTCTTTCCAGTTTATTCTCCATAGGGTCCAAGGAGTTGCGACTAGGCTTATCATCGCTGGGGATTTCCAAATTGTGTACATGCTGAACTAACGAATCCGACGAGCAGACTTTGTGTTCCGTCTCTATAGTTCTCTTATCAATAGGTGATTTGGACTTTTCTACTAAAGTGATTATTTCTTTAGACACTTTTTGAATGACAACAACTTCTTTCGCTGGATCTTCTTGCTTTGGTTTCTCTATTCTCTTTGATTCCTTTTTAACATCATATAAAACTTTTACGTGATCGTCGTCAACTTGTGTTGTATTTGTCGTAAGTTTTTTTTCAACTGTATTACTGCCTATATCTTGGTTACTCGTCTCAATTCGCGCCGGTTTGGGGCTTGTTGTTCCCGATCTTGTATGGGTAATTGGCGAAAGTTTCTCGTTCATAACACACCCTGTATTGTATTCTATTATACCTCCTACACACTTGGACGACGTCCTCTTGTGGTCATAATAACTGCCTCCCTTGTTCTGAGGATATCTTACTCTTCCTTGAAAAGAAAATTACAAATTAGGTGTCTAATGAGTAATTGTACAATACTGGTTTCTTCTGCTGTGGATTTGACTTTAAGAGATAAGGAGATTTGTATAAAGATGAAAGATATTTTCATTTACTGTAAAGAGATTATTGCGTTCTAGGTTCAGCCAAGTGACTCTCATGTCGTATAGGCAGGTCAAATTGGTTGTGCCGGTTGAAAACAAACGGAAAGGGCTGAATCAAATAAATATATGATGATGATGTTCCACCCCTATCACTAAAGGCTTTAACCAAATGACACAAGACTTAACTGGTGAGCGCAAAAGGCCTCGTAACCCCGATCTTCAAATAAAGACATGTCTCAAAAACAAATGCTGAAAATATATAGTATATAGGAGTATATACATATATATAGTATGTATAGTATAAGAAGGTATGGGAAGGTAGGTATTTTAATACTTTAAAAATTTAATCAAAAATATTCTTACTATTCAAGAAAACCGATGATACTTCCGAGCTGCCTACCCCTCTATCATCAGTATCCGGTAAGTATACTCTTCTGACTCTTCTCCTCTGGAAAGCTTTGACGCTGCCTACACCGATGTCTGTGAAACTCTTCGATCCGTGAAACGTATAAATCTGCTTCGGCGAACTGCAAAAAATCTCCTTTCTCCTATTTATCGACGTTTTCCTACATGTGCAAATGAGATCTTTCTTCTCTCTCTCTTGATCTCTCTTGCTATCGCATTGGCAAGCAACTTCGTGAGTGCCAAACTCATGCCTTGTCGGCGACCGTTGCCTTATGACTCTGTTGCTGTAAAGTTGGTACTCTCTATTATGCTTGAAGTCTCTTTTTGTCACATAAACAGCCTTACTTTCTTTCATTTCTTCTTATTTATCATTATTTATATTATTTGGGGACATATTTTCAATTCTATGATTGATTATATTAATAACTAGATTTTTTTATGCCAACAACAATCTGTGAATTGAAATATACACTTTTATAAAATTATTGGACTAGTATTTTAAGAATACCTAAGTACATACATACATATCATCACGCCAAGTCCCTAACTTAAGGAATTGGTTTAAATATCTAATGACGCATGCGTCTTCAGAGAATTAGCGCTCTATTCTCTCTGCCTACCTCGTTAGGGAGTCGGTGTGATGATATATATGTAATTTGGTCTAAAATAAGTTATAAATACTTATCACACGGGTTTCAGGTTGAACGGGTGGTGAAGTGATTCATATAGCAAGTGGAGCGAATGAGTGGTGGTGGTGGTAGTTAGCTTAGACATCTAGAATGGATGTGAGGAAATGTTGACAAAAGCATATATAATGCCAATGTCTGGAAACAGGAATACAGAAGACCACGTTCCAACTACCTTCATAGATTAAATCAAATAAGCTGATTAATAGTGGGAAACGCCATGAATACTCGAAGCGACAAAGAGAAGATTGTGGATGACGCGAAAGAGGTCTGCAAGAATAAACTCGTCGTGATCATGAAAACATGTATGTAAAATGAAGTATGACGTTAGAAACTATACAGAATTCAGTATAAACGGACACAGATTCTTTGAACTTACGAATATTAGTACAAGTCGAGTACAATCCAACAAAAGCTGAAAACGTTAGAAAATCATACACAGAACAGAATTTATTATATCTGATACCACAATAAATTTCACCCGAATTTATTTTGACCGAAATATTTTTTGCAATTTTTAAGGATTTTGCGACAGGCGTCTATGTTGACATCTCTTCCGTCTAATCGATTGTTTTCTTCTTCTGACGTTTCCCACCGATGCTTTCAAATACGGTGTAGAGGAACTAAAAACTCTTTGGGTAAACAGGAAAATATTCATGAAGGAAGAAAAGGAATGTCAAATATTTATGTCAGTTGATGTTTCCATCTAATGCTTTTGCAGAGGTTTTTTTATATATTGTTTTTAGATATTATATATGTGATATATTTTATATAAATATGTGGTTAATGAAGTTGGATTTTTAAGCTAATGGTAAGTTAAGCTACAGTATTTCAACATTGCCATAATCATACAACGATAAGTTTGATCCCTGACACAAGTATAAAATGCACAGTTACACAAATATGCGTTTAGTCAACATTGGATGTTTATAATATTTGGAGTAGGTTACATTATGTATGTATGTTACTGATATCATTGTGCCAATAGTAACCACCACCGCCTATGAACGACTGTAACACCAAGGGAAACTCATTGTCGACCCAGCCAAAGATATTTTACATTGATAATAACTTCACACCACGAGCTTTACGGTGAAGGAAAATATCGAGAGGAAACCTGCATACGTCTGAGAAGAAATTCAAAGGCGTATGTATAGTCGTTCTTGAGCAACGGCGATAGACTCGCCATCTGCCACGTTGGCACCTAATATACCTCTGGCGGAAAGTGGGTGTGTGGGTATAACCTATACACCTCTGCCTACCCCTTGTGGGAAGGCGTGAGGATATATTATTATTATAATAACTTCTCCGTTGTGAATAAAGAAACCCTTTTTTTCCAGAACTCTTATATTACAAAGAACAATCTCATATGATATCAAACAACAATAATAGAAAAATAGTAATTCACATAACGACATACAAAAAGAATTATCTTTCTAATATTGAAGACATGAGCCAAAACAAAACAGATAACAAATGCCTGTGTTCCATTTGCGTTGGCAATAAATTTGAGCCTGACATGACCAAAAAATCTTGTCCAATCTGCCAAAGAAAGTGTGCGACATGTAAAGATAAAGAAAGAAAGATAGTACCTAAAGCTTGCCTTAAAAATACTTTGGACGTGAAATTTAACACGAAAACGACCCAAACTACCCAAGCCGATGTTGCACAAGGTTTAAACTTACTTAACGAAGTACTGACAGTATTTCAGAGTAAAAAACAGCTGGATACTAAGAGCAAATCTGGTCTGTTCAAAGATATAGGTATATCCACTGACAATATGCAAAGAAAAAGTACTAATTTGTCTGTCAGTAAGGTTCAACAGTTTTCTATTGAAGAAGGAATGAGAGGGTTTGAAAACGGTAGATTTTCAATTGTAAATTTCTGTCAACCAAATAGTTTAAGGAGACCTCAATACTCAATTGAATTGATCAAGCACAAGTCGTCTTCGATACCGCAGATGAAGATGGACGAATTGAAGAACTCTTTAAAAGAGAAAACAAAGTCGAAAGATGCTATTGAGGAAGTCAACAGAATGTTTGCAAACGTTAAAAGAATTGGTGCCGACGACAACTTTGAAACGAACCGACCGTTAACGAGATCCGGGCCTAGAGTGTTACCAGTAGTCAAAACGTTCCAACCAACAATTGTTACTACGGAGAATGTCCACAAATCAACACAGAACCAAACCTGTAAATGTTGCCAGACTAACAATTATTACTTGTCCAGTGGCGATTCGTTTGTGAAACCAGAGTGCTGCCATCATAAATTTCCCGATGACAAGAAATGTGACAAGTGTGTGTACATGCTGTGTTGCCATTACCAGCAGCATTGTCGCCAGATGCAAGCCGGTGTGATGATTTGTGACAACTGTAGACATGTCAACAATGATCACAGCTGTCATGAGAAGATGAGCAGTGTGAGCGTTTTCGAAGATAGCTGTTAAAATTATTTTATTTTATACATTATTTTTAATCCTATAAATTGTTTAATTTATATTTATAAACTGTGGATTTACAATTACGAATTGAATAATAACAATAAATGTCTGGGGACAATTCCACTCATATTGACCTAGTCTCAAACTAACCACAGCTTGTTGTACTATGGAAACAAGACAACGATATACATCGGGAATCGGACCCGCGACCTCAAGCTTTGCAGTCAGGAGCTATGACTGCTGGACCAAAAAGTCCCGTCAAAAACGGTCAAGCCATTTTAGAGATTAGTCGGAACAAACAGACTGACAGACAGACAACAATTTTATTTCTTGTATAGTTACGTAACAGAGGTCGAGTCACGAGGATATAATAACACCCTATAACTTTTAGCAGGCAAGTGTTATATTGTCTGAGAAACCTGTATATAAAAATCAATTGCTGTTTATTCGTTAACCTAACCGTCTCGCAAACCCGAAAACGCCGACCAATTTCGTAGTTTTTGTATGTATTTGCATGGATACCATTTAATTGCACCATTTGACCCGATATGTGACGCTGATTCGATGCTTATTTTTCACCCAAACAAAGCCAGAGTAGTGTTCAAATAAACACATAATGTTACTAATATATCTTTATTAATAAAACATCTTAGAATTCACACTATTAGAAATAAAAGCTCTCGGAAAAGAATTTTGGTTTTTCGTCCCTGAAACAAAAAACAAATCTAATAAATTTATTGCAGAGTGGTTCGAGCAGTTGCCTGCGACGCAAAGGTCGCAAGTACGAATCCCGACTGTACCAATGAGTTTTTTTGAACTTAACTACAGTGATTAGTCACACCGCGAGCTTTACGGTGAAGGAAAACATCGAGAGGAAACCTGCATACGTCTGAGAAGAAATTCAAAGGCGTATGTATAGTCGTGCTTGAGTAACGGCGATGGACTCGCCATCTGTCACGTTGGCACCTAATATACCTCTGGCGGAAAGTGGGTGTGTGGGTATTACCTATACACCTCTGCCTACCCCTTCGGGGACCCTTGTGGGAAGGCGTGAGTCGCGTATATTATATTATTATAAATTTATTGCATTTAAAATTACACGACATATTTACCTAATAATTACACACAATGAGTACACCCTGTTTGAGGGCAGTATGATCAATATGATCATTTCGTTTACACCTCCATAATGAACCACCCAACGTTTTTCCATGCCCTAGTAGCATGGATCCAAGGTGCTATGAGGTACTAATTGATAAATTGGATGAATTTGCAATAAATTTTAAGTTTTGCTCCAATTCTTACCAAAAGCTTAAATATTATTATGAAGATCCTTCATTTGTAGAATTGTGGTCTTCGCATGCAAACTTTCAACCCCTATTTCACTCTTCAATATATTTTAGTAGATCAAAGATCTTTTAGATATATATATCCTCACGCCTTCCCACAAGGGTCCCTGTCGGGGTAGGCAGAGGTGTATAGGTAGTACCCACACACCCACTTTTCGCCCGATATATATTTTAGGTGCCAACGTCATCTGTCAGATGGCGAGTTCATCGCCGTTACTCAAGTACGACTATAAATTCTATTCCTCTCGATGTCTTCCTTTACCAATGTACATGTAATGTACTTCAAACTGTTTTTTCATCTGCGGAGATTTAAAGGTTAAATTGTATTTAAAAAAAATCACCTTTTTTCTTCGGTCTTGTGTCGCTCTATCTTCTCACTATGCGCTCTCTCCCACTCTCGAGGCGTATCCCTGCTGTTAGAGTTAAACATTCTCATCTCACAATCGATTATGAACGCACAGTATATAATAATAATAATAATATATAAATAATATATCCTCACGCCTTCCCACAAGGGTCCCCGAAGGGGTAGGCAGAGGTGTATACGTAATACCCACACACCCACTTTCCGCCAGAGGTATATTAGGTGCCAACGTGACAGATGGCGAGTCCATCGCCGTTACTCAAGACGTATATATACATATAAAGATAGTGCCATCCACGAGGACGCGCCCCACTATTCTTCCTTAAAGTTTATAGTGTAAGTGTGCAACCTTCCACTAATGTTTGAGTATTATCGGTACACACTGATTACCTATGAATGCACACGCACATTACAATAGGCTTGGATCATACTCCCGCATCCCGCGTCTCCCTCTAGAAAGTGGTGGGGCTCGTCTTCGTAGATGGCACTATCTATACCCTTTAAACCGAAACAATGCAATAATAATAATAATGCAATAATTATGTGAGGAAATTATGCATTATCGCAAAATAAGAACCTTACTAATATTCTCATCTAAACGCTAAGCAGAGGTCGGGAAAGTGGGTGTGTAGGTAGTACCTATACACCTCTGCCTACCCCTTCGGGGACCTTTGTGGGAAGGCGATATCTAACTGAAACTGTAGCTTGTTTTGGGAAAAAAGCTATTCAAAGATGATAAGATGAACTTACTCTCCCAAACTCAAATGCAAGTAGGGCTCCTCGTCTGTCTCCCGGACACTATGCTTCGAACCCAACTCCTTGTTTAAAACTTTCTTCAGCGTATTCGAAGAATCGACAAATTTGCACATATACTCGTTCAAACTGTGCATCTTGTCCAACAACTCGTTCCTATCTCCCTTCACCAGCGGGTATTTGATCATCTTCTGCAGTTCCTCGCTTATCATCTTGCAGTTATTCTTCAAATCTGGCATGCTTCTCCATTCGAGTTCGGTATTTGTCGATGCGTGTTTTAAAATCTTAATTTTCGGTGTCACAGTTTCGATGATAAATTCTCCTTCGTGTATGACCTCATCGATGTTTTTGTAGTAGGGTTGACTAATACCAAATAGGGTCGGGCTGATTGTGTCCTCAGATAAATTGTCTTTGGTCTTCGCCATCACTAGCTTTAATAGGTTTTCCAGGCCAATATTGTGGTCATTAAGGAGATGACGGTCCAATACTGTTATCCTGGTGAAAGACAAGCTATACTTAAAATCTATCACATCTGTCAACCTAAACTCCAAATTTGGACTTTGTGATATAGTATACGATTATAGATAGTGCCATGCACGAAGACGCGCCTCAACAATTTTTTGTCGAGGGGGTCGCAGGATGCGGGGAGTAGCTATGACCAGAGTATAAATTTAGTATACGCGTACACTCATAGGTAATCAGGGTGTAGCGATAATACTCAAACATTAGTGGAAGGTTACACTTACACGTTAAACTATATGGTAGAAAGGTGGGGTGCGTCTTCGTGGATGACACTATCTATAACTATATAGATCCTATCGGATTAATACAGATGACGATTTTTTAAGCGTTACTAAAGCGCGCGTGTACGCCTTTGAATTTCTTCTAAAACGTATGCAAGTTTCCGCGAGATTAATCTTACCCTTCTACTTGCTGGAAGGTATGAAGTTATGTACATGAATTACGAAAGACTAGCTATGCCCCAAGGGTCCGATAACATAATTTATGTAGGATTCATTGGTAGATTACTCTGTCTGCCAAGTTTCATCAAAATCGGATCAGCGTTGTTACTCAATTATGTCAGATCAGCGTTCTGTCGTGATTTTTTTTACCATCATGCGGCCCGCCTGATGGTAAGCGGTTACCGCCGTCTATGGACGCTTGCAACACCAGGGGTATTACTCGTGCGTTGCTGACCCTGCAGGAATCTCTTGACACCCTTCTTGAAGAACTCCATGCTGTACTCCGGGAAAAACCACATCCTCATCCACAAGAGCTCATTCCACAGCCTGAAGCCGTTCGCGGAAGGATACTCCTTTGGAAGCGCGCAGTGCGGGTTTAGTGACAACGTTACAAACTTACGCATTTATAATATTAGTGGGTAGGTATTTAAATAGATACCGACCGGTCAGCATCAAAAGGACACAAGTGACATCTGTAAGTCTCCTTCTGTGGATCT
Source organism: Drepana arcuata (assembly GCA_016069955.1). NCBI lineage: Eukaryota > Metazoa > Arthropoda > Insecta > Lepidoptera > Drepanidae > Drepana > Drepana arcuata. The sequence goes on from JACCPG010005226.1 coordinate 20,612, forward strand.
CTAACGAGTGAGATGCCACTGCAGCGTGATGGATAGGCTTCCAACTTCATGGCTTTGGATGTACACTCGCTTGGTACTAACATATCCTGTCGACAAACAGACGCGTAATTTTATGACGTGACAACGTCTAATAAATCGATGAACGCCGGCTACACGCACGAAAATGGATGACTCATTGTCCCGTTACGCTCATTGTAACGTTACGATCGGAGCGAGAGCGCTACACGAGCGAGCGAAAGGCATGATCTTTTTATGACATTGTCACGTTAAACTATCTACGATCCGTAAGCTGACTTTACGAAAAAGTATGACTCATTGTAACGTTTCGCCTGAACCCAGCGTGCAAGCGAGAGCGCGGAACAAGCGATAGAGAGGCACGATCGGCTTAAGCGCTCGGCTTGTAATGCATCTACCTCTCTTTCACTCCATCGGTCGATGCGTCCGAGTAGAATATGAATTTATCGCCCGTAAGCCGACTTTACAGAGAACCAATTTTTTTATACCACTAAGGTCGCGTGCCGCTAAGCGTTCACAACGACCACGCTCACGACCGTTTCTCCCATTCCACTTGCTTGTGAGCGTTACTGTCGCAAACTAAAGTGGAATGGATTAAAGAGCGTTTTGGGCGTGGAGTTAAATAATATAAACGGCCAGTCAGTAGAAAAATTTATGTAGAGGTTTTACCTCAACCGTTAACATAGATACGTACATTTATATGATGGTGGTTAGCTGATTCCTCAGGGTGCGAGAACAGGGTCCGACTACGGCACACCTTGGAGCGTAGCTTCTCAAACAGCCTGGTGGCTGATGACGAACGACCTGTCACTAAAAAAAATATAAATTTACACTTTGTATGTCTCACATGACTTTAAAAAGTTGGGTTGGCAATGCGCGATCTATACCCCTAGTGTTGTAAGCTCCCATTGGCGGTGATAACCGCTTACCATCACACAGGAATGTTTTTTATATTAATTGTATAAAAAAACAGAGATCTGTTTTTGTAGCCGTGGTGGCCGAGTGGTTTGAGCAGCCGCATGGTATCCAAAGATTACAAGTTATAATCCCGACTGCACCAATGAGATATTCTTTACGGCGAACGTAGCTAACATCGTTTGGAAATCTGCATAACGTTTCAGAAGACATTCAAAGACGTATGGTAAGTCGTGCTTGAGAAACGGCTATGGACTCGCCATCTGTCCCGTAAGCACCTAAAATATATCTCCGGCAGAAATTAGGTGAATGAAGATAGTCACTTACATTTGAGAGACCTTTTCTCTTTCAGGTCTGAAAAAGGGGGCGAAAGTTGTGGTACTGTGTTGCATTTATCCTGAAAATATACGTATTATTTAAAGGGGGCTAAGGGCTTCTTTTTACACATCTAAGATGACCAGCAAGCATTCTTTCCACCCGATAGTAAGTAGTTATCGCCGCGTAGAGACCGACTCTGCAGGAATCTTTTCACTCCCTTCTTGAAGTACTCCATGCTGTACTCTCTAGGGAAAACCTCAACTGGGAAATCATTCCACAGCCTGAGCGTTCGCCGAAGGAACTCATTTGAAATAGCGCAGTTCGAGGCCTGTCAGCTTTCAAAGAGATACTTTGCCAGTGGATGGTGAGAAGAACGGTGGAACAAGGTAGCCGTGGGCATCATGTCGAACGATTCGTCAGAACACTCCATTTTATAAATGCGAATGTTTGTCAGGATGTTATTTCCACATTCACGCTAAAACTATTGACCGAAATTGGATGAAATTTGGCACAGAGATAGATCATTATCTTGATCAACATATAGTATGTGTCCGGAAGAAAATTTACCGATGAATTCAAGTTTGAAACTGGTGAAACAGTTATCCATCAAAATGATAACTGAGTTAGTTGAGAAAAAATTTCGATGTTTTGGGAGACCACATACCGTTCTTAGCGTAGGCTTGACAAGATCCTCGCTGACCGAGGACTGGTGATGGAGCTGCCGGTGCATCATCAGAGCACTCTCGAATTGTGCCGTGAAGCTGCATTGTGAACAACTGCAACAATCATAATGACTAGCTGTATGTTCGCCCTCGTAAAATTTGATTTTATTGGTTTTCTTTAATAAAATATATCTTATGTGCTACTATAGTTGATGATCTATCACTTTGCCAAATTTCAACATATTCCGTTCAGTAGTTTTTCTAGAGAGGAACAAACATCGAAAGAGAGAACTGGCGCTCTATAATCTGTGCCTACCCTGTTAGGGGCTCGGCGTGATAATATGATGATGATGATGGTGGGATAGTGGGCGTAACTTTGTTTGTTACTCATTAACACCATGACGACCGAACCGAACCGATAGAGATTTGGCACAAAGATAGATTAGTAGGTACCCAGGGGCTAGACGGGGCAGTGCCTCGGGGCCCCCAAGCTCAGGGGGCTATCGGACTCGGACTTACTAACCATATATTGAACTAGTGAAAATTTCTCCCACATTCGGAATATAAAGAAAACAGATTCCTTGCGGCTTTTATAATGGCAACTTAGTTTTAATTTGTTCATTAAAATAAGTGACAATTTGTACTTGGTTTTTAATTTAATTATGGAGTCGTCTGTATTACGACATATTTGGAGTACGGCGATATCGGAAAAGGCAAATACGGAACTAACGATTTTAAATAGTTTAGTTGGGCCTAGTTTATATTTTGCCCCAGATCCTTTGGTTTCCTAACCCTACCCTACGCCATTGCTTCTAGATTTAACATTACATAATATATTTACCAATGCGCCATAGTTATATATATAGGTATATTAAATGCACTGAAAATACAAGTAACTCATAAAAGTATAAACATTACTTCAAAACTGGCAGAATGTAATATTTCTGTCAGAATATGGCAAAAATGTCAAAATAATATTTAATCAATCTCTATAAATCTATGTCTAATAAAGGTGACTTTACAAATTATCATACTATAAAGGTTGGAAGCAAGTATGAAACTTTTTATTGACCCCAAGTGTGTACGTATGTGGTCATTATTGTATGTCCGTAATTCACAAACTTTTGTCTTCTATTTATTGAATTTAACACATATTCTAACATACGTTAACAAAATACAATGAAAATAGTACAAATGCAGTTGAGATGCAGTCTTTACGAAAAATATGCGGCGTTTTGATTTCATATCATATCCGCAAATCTATGATGCTACATTGGCGAGTGAAGAAAGAACGACGAAACAGATAAACAAAGCAAAAATGTGTGCAAGAAGAGGCAGAGCAAGGCCACGTTCTAACTACCTGGATCAAATCGATCGGACGCTCAAGGACGGGAACGTCAAAAGTACTCGAAACCGACGAGCATGTATGAAGAGACTGATGAATGTGAACGAAGCGAAAGATGTATGTAGAGGGAACTCTCTTCTCGCCGCAAATATATTTAGGTGCCTACGTGACAGATGGCGAGTCCGTCGCAGTTTCTTTAAGCACACCTATCCATACTCTGTGCGATTTACCTTCGTGAAGAAACATGTAGTAAAAACAAATATATGATTTGGAGGTTAAAAAGATTGCGTCGTTCCTAAATCCGTGCGTATCCTGTACCTATCCCTCTATCCTCATTTGGGAAGAAGAGGGTAAACACCTAGCAAGCCTGGAATACCATCTGAGAAATATTGTTACCTATTTATAAGTATTTGGATTAAAATTATCCTTATCTTCGTTTCTTTCCCTATGATCAAAACTGGTTTTAATTTCTGTCTATTTTCCTTATAAAGAAATCTGCTAAGGGTAAACCCATTCCTCCAAATGCCATCATGCCGTGTTCACGACAATTTTGATAGCTATACTTGAGACCGGCGGTTATGCATGAAGCAATAAATGTGGATGAAGCGAAAACGTCTTCAAACCTAGAGAACTGGCGCTCTTCTCTCTCTGCCAACCCCGTCAGCGTGTTCGTGTATGTATGTCAGACCTGTCAGTCTAGGAATATTAGCTACCTAGGTTAAATGCCTTATAAGTTGATAAATATGTGGCCTATGGACGCTTGCCAGTTACAACGCTAGGGGTCTCAATCGCGCGATGAAGGCCTTCCTCAAAACTCTTCACGCCCTTCTTGAACATCAAATTCCATGAACTTAGCGTCCGCAGAAGGAAATTCCTTTGTAATAGGCTCCCCGTTGTGGTTTTCCCTGGAGAGAGCAGCATGAGTTCTATAAGAACGGTGTGAAAAGGTTCCTGCAGGGTCAGTGTTGCACGGGCACTGTTGTAGCGTTATATGTGGCGGTAGCCGCTTACCATCAGGCGAACCGCTTGTTTGCATGCTTATTGGTGGAAAAAGGTATTGTCCACTCATTGAACCCTTGGAATGCGTGAAGGTAAATAATTATTAAATTTTAAATAATGTTGTTATTTCGATTTGAGTCAACAAGGAAATAATAATATTTAATTTACTTAATTGAACATAGAGAAACTCAAAGACAACTATTGCGTTATCGTCGCTAACTACATCCATTATGGATAGTTACCTATGGACGTGAGAAATCTTGCACATTTTTTTCCTAACCATTTACAATCTGTGCCTTTTTATTCCCTCCAAGCGATAAAATAATCCTTTGTACGTGTTTCGTGATTATTCTACGAACAACTTTGATATTGCTGCCGGCAAACACGTTTTAAACGGAGTTTAATCATTGTTTACTACAAATGTCGCGTTGTCCAGGTAAGGTATTGCTTTTATCAGGTGAAGTTTTAACTTTGTCGCAATGCAAAGCCTTTCTTACGGTTGGCACCACTGTCGATGACCGTTTCTCGCTCGAGTCAGTTCAGTGCGGGCTAACGGGGAGTGTGCACGCCGCGTTTTCTCACAAAATTTCGTTGTTTTATTGTTCCGCCTGCTAGTTATTTACAAAAAAATATCGCTGGAGCATTAATGACAACGCGTTTATTACAATCAGAAGTAGTTTACACTAAGCCGTTTATTAAGGTTTTGCGTGCACGTCGAATGTGCGTTGGAAACCGGTTGAAACACCACAGTTCTCAACAGTTATATAAAGTTTATAGTTGTTCGGTTTTCTTTCGCAGTTTCGAACTGTTAAAATCTTTGTTTTTATTGTGTTTTGCCTAAAGTTTGTGCTAAAGAAGTGCCTCAGCAACTTTTTGAGTGAAATCTTGTTGACGGGAAATAAAGACAGGTATGTTTTTTTTTCTAAACAGTAATCTATGCTTTCACTCGATTCTCGGGGTTGAATAGCTTTGTGAGTCATTTGCCAAGAATTCTTTTGTCATTTTTTACTGTTAGCTACTACATCTTGCCTTTATCACGTTGTAATAAAGTTCAATTTGCCTTTTTTGTGTCAACAGTGAGTTGAACTACCGCGCAAACAAGTAATAAAAAATATCAGATTAGAAATGTATTCATGTACATTTCTGTAATTAAATCTATGAAAATCACATGCATCCTTATTTATTTTATCAGATATAATTCATTAAAGCTTTTTCACAAATACCTGCTCTACAAAGCTATGATAATATATTGCTTAGGCTTGCTTAGTTTTGAAATGTATTTACGTATCTTTGTGATTTCCCACAAGGGTTCCAAAGCAACGGTGTAGTAAAAAACGATATATATTTAGACCGGTACCAAAGTGACAGATGGCGAGTCCGTTGCCCTTTCCCAACACGACTAGCTCATTTGGAATCGTAAACATGTGTTTTCCATACATACATACATATCATCACGCCAAGTCCCTAACGGGGTAGGCAGAGAGTATAGAGCGCCAGTTCTCTCTAGACTTACATACCTCTTTCGCTTCGTCCACATTCATCAGTCTCTTCATACATGCTCGTCGGTTTCGATACTTAGCCATCTACAATGGCTTTGCATTGCAATCTTTATTGCACATTCAAATCCCAGGTCTTTACCAACTAGGTTTGGAACCCCCGAAGTGCAGTGATTTGCTTTTCGAGCTTTTCGGTGGAAAAAACCATCCTGAGAAACATACATAAGAAATATATATCTATTTATTTCCTCACGCCTTCCCACAAGGGTCCCCGAAGGGGTAGGCAGAGGTGTATAGGCAATACCCACACACCCACTTTATTTTATTGAATTTCACAATTTCCAAATTAGCACGACAAAGTCATCTACGTTTAAAGGTTCATATCTGGGTTCATACATACATATAATCACGTCAAGTACCTCACAGGGTAGGCGGGGAGTATAGAGCGCCAGTTTTCGCTAGACTTACATGCCCCTTTCGCTAGACTTACATGCCCCTTTCGCTTCGTCCACATTCATCAGTCTCTTCATTCATGCTCGTCGATTTCGAGTTCTCTTGACGTTCCCGTCCTTGAGCGTCCGATCGATTTGATCTAGATAGTTGGAACGTGGTCTTCCTCTGCCTCTTCTTGCACACACTTTCGCTTTGTATATGTGTTTCGTAAATTTTTCTTCACTCATCATTTCTATATGTCCAAACCAACGTAACATGCCTTTCTTCATCTTGCTTTATTGAATGTAAAAATGCATACATCCCTTTCGTAGTACTTTAGGTAGGCATAACGGGTTTCCCGTTCGAATTTGGGGCAAACATAGTGCATTTTTTTTATAAGTTGGAAAGAACTTCTTAAGGTTTGTTTATATTTTTTCCATATAAATTAATTACCTATACCAACACGCCTTCTAAGAAATTAACACCTTTAATGCCTTAGGAAAATTCTACACAAATTGACCTAGTCCCGAATTGGGCAAAGCTTGTGCTATGGTAACTAGACAACGATATATTTACTTATATACATAATCCAAGACTAAGGTACAAATACTCGTGTTCATCACACCTATATCTGCTCGAACCTGCGACCTCAAGCTTCGCAGTCAGGGGCTCTAACCACTAGACTAGACGGTCGTCTAAATTCCTTGTCTACCCTTATCACCTGTGTGGTATGAAACCGAGTCATTCAAATCCTGATGGGTATACACCTTCTCCTTAGCTGTTCACTAAACATGTTTATCTTACGTCAAATTGCAGAATCCATTGAAGGTATTGAATATGCGATGCTGCGTGATGACGTCACAAATACCTTTTATAACCAGGTGTACCATGACCTCCTGTATTATTAGCATGGTCACGAGGTACGCGAATTGTGTTATTCACAAAGCATTGCTTACTGTTCAAATTGATATGGACATTTCGCACAATAAATACAATACGTGAGGGCTGTGTGGTTCGAGTGCAAATCGAATAGCGAATTCACCACACCACTAGCTTTCGGTGAAGGAAATACACACCGAAAAAGAACGTTTGGGAGTAGTTTTTGAGAAACGTTGATGGACTCTTCTGAAGAATTGTACAACATGATGCCCACTTCCACCTTCTACTACCGCACCTCTTGCCATCGACGAGGAATTCATCCCCATACCTTGGAACCACAAAGGTCTCGCACTGCGCGGTTTCAAAGAAGTTTCCTTCCGCGAACGCTCAGGCTGTGGAATGAGCTCCCCGTTCAGGTTTTCCCTGGAGAGTACAGCATGGAGTTCTTCAAGAAGGGTGTGAAAAGATTCCTACAGGCTCAGCAACGCACTAGTGATACCCCTGGTATTGCATACGTCCATAGGCGGCGGTTACCGCTTACCATCAGGCGGGCCATATGCTTGATTGCAACCCAAGTGGTTTAAAAATAAAACAAATACATTGACACCTTAATATTTCACGTGAAGAGTGTGTCACACCTCTTTGTGAAGGTATAGAGTCTGATTTCATAAGATCACGCTTACATCATATATTATAAGGGTATGGAGAAACGTCTGTTTGAAATAATAATAATAAATAATACATACATACACATCATCACGCCGAGTCCCTAACGGGGTAGGCAGAGAGTATAGAGCGCCAGTTCTGTTTGAAATAATAATAAATAACTACTGTTGCTTAACTCTGCCTACCCCGTGAGGCATTCGGTGTGATCATATGTATGTTAATATAAATAAGTACCTTCGTACAAATTCCTTCTCACACATTAAGAGTTTTCCTCTCGTTGTCGAGCCTTCAAATTGTGATGTATGAAATATCTACATCTCATACTCAAAATCTCACGATTAGAAGACAAGCGTTTAACTTACCGCTTCGGGCTGGAAAGAAATTCAAAAGGATTATGTATTCAAAGCGAAACGACCAATAGCGCGCGCCTAAATTGGTACAACCAACTTTCGGTGCACGTGATTGGTTAACTGATGAACATAGGGACCCATAATTGGCCACAGAGCGCGTAATGTTTGCTTTCTCTAATTGTCTATGGCTTTCGCTGGTTACGCTCACAATTTTTATTTTCTAATCGTGTAATCTGTGGTTTGAATTTAACCATTTATACTAGGTACCTAGGGAAACTTGTTTACTATTTGTTTATATAACGCGTTGGCGAGGAATTGGTAGGTACTTTAAGTACTACAGACCGGAAAACATATCTATACGCCTTCCCACAAGGATCCCCAAAGTGGTAAGAGGTGTGTAGGTAGTACCCATACACCTACATTCAGCCGCAGATATATTTTAGGTGCTACAGTCATAGATGGCGAGTCTATCGCCGTTACTCAAGCACGACTATACATACGCCTTTGAATTTCTTCTCAAACGTATGCAGGTTTCGTCACGATGTTTTCCTTCACCGTGAAGCTCGTGGTGTGACT
>JACCPG010005228.1:0-22615 GCA_016069955.1 Drepana arcuata
AGCGTGAGTTCCGGGAACTTTTGCTACTTAACCGGTCAATGGCGAGACCTAGGCCTCCAGCCAGGCACTTTAGTACTAAGCAGCACAGCTAAGGGCACCCCCTGTGGGGTACGAACCTCGGCTTAGGGCGTTGCTGGATCGCGAGCAAGGGAGCTGGGCTGGACTGGTAATTTTATTTATATATTATTTGGGGGGGGGATTTGCGCGTCTGGCTCGGCGCGGGCCGGCGTTTGCGGAGGAGGTCGGGGGGGAACATTACGGCTTATTCGCGTCGAGCCTCGCCGGCGAGGACGGAACAGTGGTCGGTTGTGTGTAGTGTTTGTATGTTTTTGTCGGGTGTCCTGGAGGACCGTTATGTCGTCATCCGGTTCGATGACGGCATGTTTTGAACGCCTTATCTTCGAGATAAGGGAAGGAGTGTATCGGGCGGCCGATACGACGAGGGGGTTGGGGTGGTTTACAGCAGAATCGAAATGACGTTTGGACAGTTTTTTCAAAAACTGTTTTATAGTTGGGATTTTGAGGTCAACGTGGAGTTGACTATTACGCATGTACCACGGGGCACCTGTGGCTCTCCGGAGAAACCGGCTTTGGAGCACTTGCAGGGGGTTGAGTGTTGACTTGCTAGTGTGTGCGAACACTACACCCGCATATGTCATGATTGGTCGAATGCGCGTCGTGTAAATCCTCACCTTGGATTTCAATGAGAGTTTACTTCGTGCATTCAACATGCTGTGAAGTCTACCGAGCGCGAAGGCGGCTCGCGCGCGTACCACCTTTACGTGGTGACGGAAAGAAAGGCGTTGATCGAGGATCACACCCAGGTATTTGGCTTTTTCTTCCCATGGAATGGGTTTGCCGAAGAGGGTGATGGGAGCTACCCGTGGGCGTTCGAGGCCTTTCCAGAATAGGATGGCTGCGCTTTTGGTGGGGTTCACTTCAATTCTCCATTTCCGGAACCACCGCCCCAGGGCTGTGACCGCGGATTGGAGGTTGTCGTGAATTCCCTCGGGGGTTCTACCCTTGTAGTAGATAGCCGTATCATCGGCGAATAGAGCGCTTTTAACTCGTCTATGGAGGGGAATGTCGCTAGTATAAAGCGTGAATAGGAGTGGCGAGAGCACTGAGCCTTGCGGGACTCCTGCTCGTATGGGATGGGGGGAAGAGAGTGTGCCCTCGACTCTGTAGCGGAAGGAGCGGTTCGACAAAAAGTCCCGTACTATGCGTACTAGACGGTCCGGCACGCCCAACTGGTACAGCTTGTATATTAAGCCGTTGTGCCAGACCTTGTCGAATGCCTTCGCCACGTCGAAGAGGAGCATACCCGTGGTAAAACCGAATTGGAAGCCGCTACTGACGTCTTCCACAATACGGTGGACTTGTTGGACACAAGAGTGTTTGGTTCGAAAACCGAACTGTTGGTCAGGTATGACTTTCTTAGAGTCTGCAAAACTCTTTAATCTATTGTAGATAAGTCTCTCGTAAATCTTGCCAAGGACGTTGAGGAGACTGATGGGGCGATAACTGGAGGCTTCGGTCTTGGGTTTCCCTGGCTTGGGAATACCTATAACCGTTGCACTTTTCCAGGATTGGGGGAAAAAGTTATTGCTCAGTGCGGCATTGAAGATGGCAGTGAGCAAAACTATGAGATAAGGAGAGAAGAGTTTAATAACTCTGTTAGTGATCCCGTCGGGACCTGGGGCTTTCCTGGGGTGTAGATCCTTGATCACTTTCCGGACTTCGTCGACCGTGATTGGGGCGATGGGGTGGTCTGGGTTTTCAGAGGGTGGGAGAGATAGTTTGCTTTCGACCTCGGCTTCCACCTTATCGAGATGGCGCGGGTCTACCGGCAAGGTGCTGGGCGTACATTGAGCCTCGAGACTGTCGGCCAGGCACTCGGACTTCTCGTCGTCGTCAAAGGCGGGCCCTTGATTTGAACGAGTGAGTGGAGGCATGGACGAGATTTTGTCCGATTTGAGTTTTCGTTGGAGATGCCAGAAGGCCAAGTGACTCGGTTCAAGTTCCCCTAGGAACTTGTTCCAGCGAGCGTCTCGCAGGTCTTTCATGCGGTATCTCAGCTTGCGCTGGAGTGACCTCAGAAAGGTGCGGTTCGCTTCAGTCGGGTGAGCTCTATGAGCTCGGAGGGCGGCGTTCTTTTCCGTCACTAGTTCACGCACGTCGTCGGGAAGTTTCCAGCGATGGTCTTCCATCACCGGAACTTGTCGTGAACAGGCGTCCACGGCTGACTGTACGTGAGCTGTGAGGGAATCGACTGCCTTTTGAGTGTCGGCTGCCGACTCTATGAGGGGCAGGATACTATCTAAGTGAACAGATGAAGAGGACTTGAGGAGTTCCTCCAGTTTTCTCCAGTCTGTTATCTTTTTCTGAGGCGGGGGCTGACCTGAGTCCGGGGGGCCTAGTCGGGGGGAGAGCGCTAAGGTCACAGGTCGGTGGTCGGAATCTAATTCGTCGTGCGACCTCAGCGAGTGCAAACGGAGGTTTACATTCTTGAGGATCGCAATGTCTAGTACGTCCGGTCGGTGGTTGATGTTCTCAGGGTAGTGGGTGGGGTGCATAGGCGCAATGACGTCGAATTGGAGGAGTCCGCTGAGGTCCTCCAATTGGCGTCCTCTGTTATTTCGTGAGTGGCTGTTCCAAGCATCGCTCTTGGCATTCAGGTCGCCCGCGATAATAACCGAGCTACTGAGGTTGATGAGGGCTTTGATATCAGCTTTGATATCGGCCGTTGAGTTAACTGGGGAACAGTATGCAGAGACTATCGTGATCGGCTGATGGCCGGTCATTCCTAATCGACAGATCGAGGTCTCAATGTGGGAGAGGGTTGGCGGTTGGATTGGGATACAGTGCAGGGACCTCCTGTAGTAGATCAAAGTACCGCCGAGGGCGGATCGAGATCTATCATTGCGAACTACGCAGTAGTTTGCAATTCTAGGGTCTCGGTGTGATGGTTTCAAGAAGGTTTCCTGCACTAAGAAAACGTCGATATTGTTGTCGCGGAGGAACGCGGCGATCTCTTCCTTTTGGCTGTGAATGCCGTTGGCATTAAAGTAGCCAATTGAAAGTGATCGGGGTTTGATTCTGCTGCTTACGTTTGAGTCCATTATTGGTTGGACGAGAAGGTAGCCAGGGACTCCGATACATCGGCGTAGTCGCCGAGCACCTTGAGGAGGGCCAGAGGGTCCTTCCGGACGGCCCTGAGGCTTCGTGCCATCTCGTTAACCCTTGAGAGGTTGACGGTGGAGAAAAGATCCGCCAGGAATGCCATGTTGGCGGAGGTTTCAGAGGGGGATGAAGTGGGCTGGACCGCCTGGGGTCTACGCGGGGGAGTAGCAGCCTGGGGCTGGGGCTGTTGAGGTTTGGCGGTGGTGAGCGACTGCAGAGGTGTAATCTGCGGGCTCGAGGCCGCTGAGGGGACAGGTTGTGGGAGGGGTGGAAAGTCCCTCGGAGGGAGGGCCCTCCACGGGGAAGGTCGAGGTGGGGCGGGTTGCGCGGGGGGGGCATTACGCCATTCGCGGGCCGCCGCCCTCTTGACCACGACCGGTCTGGGCTTGGGGGCTTTGGGACAGCCCCTGTAATTGGCCGGGTGGCCTTCCTGGCGGCAAAGCACGCAACTAGGAGGCGAGTCGGCGAGTGTGCGGTCCTTAGGGCGCGAGCAGTCGCTCGTCCCATGATCACCCAGGCACTTAACGCACCTGGGTTTTGCGTTACAGTTACGCGATGCATGCCCGTATAGTTGGCAGTTGTGACACTGCCCTATAGGGCCACCCTTGTGGGGGGTTTCAACCCTTATGCCAGACAGGTGGCATATGGTTTTTATTTTGAAGACGGCTTTACCGTCGGGGGAGTTCTCGCAGATGGCGAGGACCATGTTAAATGCCTCTCCGGCATTTTTTCGGTGCATGCGGTGCACTTCCTTCACTGCGACATTCTGAGCCTTGAGGTCTTCTTTGATCGACTCTGTGTCGATTTCACAAGGGACGCCGCGGATGACGACCCGGAGTAAACGGTCCTCCGGCAGATCATAAGTGTGGTATTCCACACTTCTGGCCTGCAGGAGTTTCGTGAAGGCTCGGAAATCGGTCGAGTTTGGGAGGTGCACCTTAATGCCTTCGGCTGTGGCGGTAGCGCGAGTGAAATTTATGCGGTTGGTTTGGCACCAACCGGAGATTTCCGTCCACTTGGCCTTTGTGTGGACGAAAACGGGGGGACACGAGCGCTCCTTCTTCGAGGAGGGCCGCGTGGGGCGCGGGACGGGGGAAAGCCGGCTAGCCTGAGTGGCTTCGGCTTCCGGAGAGGCGTGGGGGGCGGGGGAGGGGGGCGCCAGGGAGGGAGCTACCGAGGAGGACTGTGCGGAGGGCACGGGCACGGTCTTGGGGGCTTTAGTGGGAGGGGAAGGTGAGGTTGAAGCCTCCTTCTTTTTTGCGCGTCTGGCGCGCTTCTTGGAGCCCGTGACGGGCGTAAATTCGTCCGAGGAGCCCTCGGACGACTCGGATTGTAATGACTCCATTTCGGAGTCCACAATGATAGATTCGGGGGACAAGGGGGAGCCTTGAGACTTGTTAGCCTCGTTTGTGACGGCTATGATGGCGCTCTTGTCGAGCGCTGCTGTCGCCTCGGCAGTGGGGGTACCCGCGTTTATATCGCGGGTGTACTCGTCATATTGACGTCGGAGGGTGGGCACAGCGTCTAAGAGCCGCGCGAGAAAAGCCAGTGAGGCTTGGGGATCCACACTTGTGGACATGGTGGATGCAGACGTGGGAGGGCAAGGCGGTAAGGGAGACGTGTTTCGGGGCGCGGTCGCCCAGGGGAAGAAACACGTAAAGAAACCCCTGGTGACTTAAACGTAAGGGGCCCGATCCCCGGGGGGTTGACCCGGGGGTGTGTACTGAACCCTCCCTGTCGGGTGTAGACAGGGAGGTGAGTGTGCCTATGGTGTGAGCCCTAAGCTTGTATTCACGCTGCCAGTCTTATTGTGCAGCGGGTCCCTGACAGTTCCGGTGTAGAGAGCACTAGTCCGTGGACAGTGCCCAAACTAACACCGGAGGATAGGAGGTAAGGAATAGGTAGGGTGGGCGGTTGGTGATGACCAGGCGCGACTAGGGTAGACCCCAAGGCCGGTGAACCTGGTCCCGTCCGTTTGTAGCCTTACCCTGAAGGGGCAAGGCTAAGAGCGCAACGGGGCAGCGCCCCACTCGGTTTCGTTGGCACCGGTTGGTTTCCACCGAATGACCACGAAACTGTGGATTTTCCCAGAAGGGGACAAATATTATTGTCGAGAAACAAGAATTGTGATTGTTGTTGCCTTGAAAAGGCGACCAACAATCACCACGTGCGGTGCGTAGCGGCTAGCTAACGCGTGGCGATTTGCGTAGCGGCGGGTGTGGCTTCTGCCGGTCGTAGCGGGCGCAGAGCGCGGGAGCGGTGGGAGCACACGTCTGCTCGGTACGGCGGCCGGAGCGAGAATCGACTCGCCATCTGTCACGTTGGCACCTAATATACCTCCGGCGGAAAGTGGGTGTGTGGGTATTACCTAATACATCTCTGCCTACCCCTTCGGGGACCCTTGTGGGAAGGTGTGAGGATATATTATTACATTATTTATAATATTAGTTAATTACAATATTAGTAAGATACTGATAAATATTATTTCGGTTATCACTACGTTTAGAAATGTACGGAAACATTATTTTCTATACTATCTTAGCGCACAAGCTGTATAAGATATGCCTAGGCGTTATGCATTTTTTTAAAAGGTACGATTATAATATATAGGAAAGGTTTGTCGGTTAAAGTACTTTTGTATTCAGTGTAAGACTGAAAGACTTGTATCAATCTACAATATTGATTAATCTTATGAAATACAAATGGAATGACATTGACAGCTGTCAGGTAGTTACGCCTTATTGGAAATAAGCAAAGATAAACAGGTACAGGTTCCTGGACGAACAACAACCTACCTAGTTAGTAATCCATCTGTCACTTCTGTCACTTCAATTCAATCAACAATAACATGATGATACTGCCCCACTGATTTGAAACGTAAATCTGAAATAATAGTATTGCGGCTTCTAAAATTTTCAAGTTAACTACTTAACATGTCTCATAGACCCCAATCCAAATCTAGGATAAAATTTTGTAACAAGCCTGTGTTTCATCTTCAAGATAAAAAAGCAGACGAAAGTGTACTATCAGTGGGCTTAATCAAATCTGCCAAACGCACTGGACAACTGAGTTTATGCAACAGAGGGCTCGGCACAGGTGAGATAATATATAAGGTACATTGTTGTAAAACATTGCTGACATGTCGGATCATTGCCAATTGCCCCAAATTAACCATTTCCCGGAGATATCCTGCCTATTAATATATTTATTTTATTGCCTTGTGTGATCAAAATAAGAGATATATCTCCGTTTCGAATTCGCAGTGCCAGAAGATGTGTGGAAAATTGATGAATTGGTCATGGAAGACACCAAAGAGGTAGACTTTGCAAGGTCAGACCTCAGCAACTGGTGGAACGCGGAGCCGCTCAAGACTCTCGACCTGAGTTCAAATGTAGTTAAAACAATATCACACAATGTCAAGCTTCTTCAACATCTTGTGACACTCAAGGTGAGCTGCTCTACATTACACCTGGCCATAAATGGCAAGCTTTTTAACATTGTATACATTATACAGTAAAAAATTATAGGCTTCTTTAAACTTTTACAACCTTTACCTATTTAAATGAAGCAAGGCTCATGGGTTAAAGTCATGAAGGTCATAAATATACAATATTGTATTAATTACTACTACATTATTTGGCTCTATAATTACATTCAAATATTATAATATTATCTATATAACACTATATCTAGTGATATATTATATAGCTAGAAATACTGTTATATATTTACAATTTATGATATTAAAATAACAAAAAAAAAACAAACTGCTTTCGTTCTTTGTATCTAAGTATATTTTTTTTAGATGTGCTTTAAAATGATAATAAGATTTCACTATGCTTTGTTTATGCCATGTGTTAACACAAAAATACATATATGTTTTAGTTACATGACAATGCCATAACCAGTTTGCCTCCTGAATTTGGAGAGTTAACAAACCTCTCAAACCTCAGTCTGGACCACAACAAGCTGACTACTCTACCCAAAGAATTTTACCGACTGACAGAGTTGCGTTGGCTCAGTATATCACACAATCAACTTGACAAGATTGAACCTGACTTTGGTGATTTTGTTATGTTAAATTTTTTGGTAAGTAAGGCAATCCCTACTAATCTTGTTTAACAGTGAGAAGTCTCACTTTTTTATTTATGATTTTCATATGGGTAGGAAAATAATGATATATGTGGGTGAAACCGTGGGGGAACAGCTAGTCAAACTATAAATGAAAAATAAGTGGGCAACACAGTCAGCATCTTTCACATGGGATATAAATATATTTCAGGCAACTGTGGGTGTTAGTGTACTAGAGTACAGTAGACCTCTGCCATATTGTTCACGGGTGTGTGTGGTAGGGTGTGAAGATATGTATTAAAAAAATATGTGTTTGTATAAGCTATATATTTTATAGGACCTATCACACAATAATTTGACTGCCCTTCCACCTGGTATGGGCTACTTGGTACGTTTGGTTGAGTTGAACCTATCGCACAATCAGCTGACAGAACTTCCCCCCGATATTGTTAACCTACGAGGTGAGTATTTTTTATACTTGTATTGTACTAATAGTATAAGTACTAGTAATAGCATGAGTGTTTTATGAACTGAAAAAATACAGTAATTAGTCACACCACGAGGCTTACAGTGAAAGAATATATCTATATATATATAATAGATAACATTCATTGATGTATGTTTAGTCATGCTTGAGAAATGGCAATGGATTTACAGTGGTCACACTGGCATCTATGTATGTGCGGTCAAAATAGGGTTTTTTTACACTTATGCCAATCATCACGCCAATGTCCCTCACATGGTGAGCAAAGAGAATAGAGCGCCAGTTCTCGCTAGACTTACATACCTCTTTAGTTCCATTCACAGACATCAGTCGCTTCATACTCGCCGGTGTCTAATACATATGATACCCTATACAAAAAATGCAAATGTTTAGTATTTTTTTTAAGGGTCTGAACAACTTTGACAAAGTTTACTAAAGCGATGACTTTGTTTGTTTTAGAACTGAAGAAGTTTAATTTAAACAACAATGGATTGAAAAAATTTCCTCCTCTCGGTGAGCTTCGGAAAATGGAAATATTAGAAGCGAATCACAATGACATTGAAGCATTGCCGGACTTCTACGGTTGTACAGCATTGAAGGAAATATATTTGGCTAACAATTGCATTAAGGTTAAATTCATTTGAAGTTATTCCTCATGGAATTGTTTGAATGTTGCTTACTAACATATTAATAATAGTGTATGCAGTGTCGGTGGCAAGTGGTATGGTATGGGCCTTGCGAAATTCAGGGACCCCCCATACCTTGCTTACTGAAAGAGAAACATATCTATTTGAATTTGGAATATTCAATACCATAAACGTGAAGCAATTCAAGAAATCCTTGATAGAGTTAGCTACCAGCTCTGCGCTGACTTAATCCGACACTGCGTGTATGCATGCTTAATGTTTTTTGCACGAAACGTTTTGTTACGTTTTTCACGTTGACTTGGCCTAATAGTACTATATTACTTCTCTTTTCCTATAGTTCTTCTCTTTACTGGTTTGCATTGACTCAAATATAGTCCTCGCTTGGTAAAAGTAGGTATAAAGATTATTTTTCGGTATGAAGCTATATTTATGTGTTCGGTCAATATATGCATACGCTTTTAAGCTATATTCACTTGGCATGAATATTTACACATGCCGAAACCTCTGAATGCGCAACTCATTTGCACTTATAGGTATACTCGAACACTTGAATATTATACATATTAATGCTATTCAGATACAGGTTGTAGTACGCGATCGTTATAAATTAAAAATATATAATACTAGCTGTCTCGCCCAGCTTCGCCCGGGTAAAAAAGTTAAACTTCCTGAAACACGATCGCAGCGCCACCTATCGGGTCCAATTGTGATGTTAACTATCCTATCTTTTAAGTTGGATCAAACTGCACACGGTGTGCAAATTTTATTATAATCGGTTAAGTGGTTTAGGAGTCCATTGAGACAAACATTGTGACACGAGATTTATATATATTAAAAATATATAATATATATTATACGTGATCCCCGCGGTTCCACCCGTGCAGTAGTTTTTGCGTTAAAGAGGAACAAGATCCTCACAAACTTTCGCATTTATAATATTTGTAGGATATCCGGATAGCATGTATGTAGACAGCAATAAAAATTACATAGCGAAGTGGCGCTCCAAGACCATTGCCTGTTTTGAATAGTGAGTAACAAAGAAATAAAGAACAATCACTTGTACTCATAGGAAATCACGGAAGAGTTCTGTGACCAGATGCAGCACTTGAATGTGTTGAACATCCGAGACAACAAGTTGGAAGTGCTGCCGGAGAACATATCGCTGCTGCAGAAGCTGAAAAGGCTTGACCTCACCAATAATAACTTGAACAAGTAAGTTTAAGCACAAGTGTTAAGTAAGGTCACACTGCCGTAAGCCCGGCTGCCGTATATATGACACTGTCACTTGTGTGATCACACATCTAGGTTGGATGTAAATATATATACATATAGTTTTCTTTTCATATTTTCTTACTTTTAATTAAATGTGATGTTTTATTATCTGTGTCTCACGTGTGATATATATTTTCTTTCTTATACCTATATGTATGTGACTGATATCTAGGCTATAGGATCTGCGTAGTTTAGGATCAGCTGCATTAGTGTGAGAATAAAAAGAAGAAACAATAATAGTATTTAATATCGGTGACCCTGACATGAAACAATTGGTTTAATATCGTTGATAAATTAACAAACGTAATATCTTGTGTGTTAATCAAACTAATAATCCATCTTTGTGCCGGCGGGCATTAGAATCAACGTCCTCACAATCTTTCGCATTTATAATAATAGGAGGATTGATGGTAAATTCCAGTTGATCCAAGTTTTTGGTGGAAACATTATGTAGTTAATCGGCATTTAATTTTTAACAGGCTCCCAAGAAATTTGGGACTGTTATCCCAACTTCAAAGCATCAGTATGGATGGGAACAAGTTGTCGTTCGTACGGCAAGACGTCATCCGAGGTGGCACCGACAGAATGATGAAGTTCCTTCGCGACCGCATCACCGAGGACATTGTCAACGAAACCAGATACAATGACAACAATTGGCCTGATAAGTCAGTGCGCTTTGTATATTTTGCAAGCCGCTTTTTTGTTAATGTATATTTAAGGGGAATAGGGGAAGAGGGGCGAGTCCGACTAACTCCCTCGGGTACCATTGTACACTATTATTATAATCTTTACGCTTCTCACAATCCTATATTTAGGTGCTTACGGCAATTCTGACGTGCTTTCTAATACGCCATCTTTAAAAATCTCGATCGTAAACAGGTTTGCTTCCTCACAATATTTGCCTTGACCGTGAAGCAGTGTGATCACCACTTAAATCCAGAAAGTCTCATCGAAGAGAAAGTCTGACTATCGGAGTTAGAACTTGCAAATTCAATATTTTTGGGGTGATATATATATATATGTATATCATCCCTACGAGTCCTTTTGCGGTAGGGAAAGTAGATCAGTTGTCTGACTTACAGACGTATTACGCTTCATCTACATTTGTCGGTGTAAAATAAATATATCTTCCTATGAACTCTTACTTTCGAGAAAAGCGACGTTTCCGTTCATTAGATATGATGTTTCAAGGTACACATTGAAAAAGAGCCAGGCGCTTATGCTCCCGGGACGTGACTTGGCCGACGTGCCCGAAGACGTGTTCAAGGCCGCCTACGACGCGGAAGTACACATCGTCGACTTGTCCAAGAACAAGCTCACTGCAATGCCTATTGCGTGAGTAACAAACTTGTGGTTAAGGGTTCTCACTGTCCTTTTGCACCTTCCTAAGGAAACATTTTTGAAAGAGAAGAGAAAGATAAAAAATAAAACCGCTCAAGATAAATGTGAAAAAAACCTTATGCCGTTCTTGGTTTTGAAGATATCTCAATTCGCATTTTAATATTAGTATTCCATTTGCCGTGAAATTAAACTGTATATGTATAACTTCATATACTTATATGGAGTATATTTATATTTATAAAAATATATATTTTTCAGAGTGTGTCAAATACGGGAAACTCTGTCTCAATTAGTGCTCGCATCGAATAGCATAACCAGTATTCCTCCGGACATATCCCAATGTATACATCTGCAATTCATCGACTTGGGCAAGAATTGTCTATCCGACCTTCCTTTGGAGCTTGGCGACCTTAAGAAGTTGAGGGAACTGGTCGTTTCAAATAACAGGTACCTTTCTTTTTGTCACTTTAAGACAAGGAGAAATTAAAGATATTTTAATGAATTGGGTACTACTATGAATTATTTCTTTATTTGAAAGGAAGGAAATAGAGAACTAAAACTAGAAAATATTTGGTCCTTCGAGCCTACTTTTGAGTTATTATACAAATATTTATTTTAGGCTTACAAAAATTCCAAGATGCATTTACGAGCTTGATAATTTGGAAATACTCCTGGCGGCTGAGAACAGAATTGAAGAAATTAACATTTCTTCTGATGCGCTGGCTAAACTGAAAAAATTGGCCGTTCTCGATTTGACCAACAATAGTATATTTACCGTCCCGCCGGAGTTGGGAAACTTTACACATTTGAGGTAAGTTAACTTTTCACTTTATGATACGGCACTTTAATGGATGCAGATAAGAACAAAATATGTTTTTAAATGAAAAACTTTTGATCAAATTCAAATAGTTTTATGAAAAACAATTGCTCCTGTTTCCAGGTCTCTGGAACTGATGGGCAACTGCTTCCGTCAACCACGACACGCGATCCTTGCCAAAGGGACCGCTTCAATTTTGTCCTACTTACGTGATCGTATTCCCACCAATTAGCAATACCCACCATAGCCATTACCCATTACCAGTGTTGCCATACAAACAGTCATCTTGCTAGAGCCAAATATTTATTTATTCTTATACGCGTACCTGATTTTGGGTCGTCTTATTTGCTGTTCCAATTATTTTTGTTGATTATTTTGTTGTTTACTTGAAACGTTTTGTTGTTATATTGAAATTAAATGTATTATAATTTTGAGTGTTAAAATAGGTTGTGACATTTTGATGGATTTTACATGCGCACAACAGTATTTTTGTTGGGTTTGTCGTAGTCACGCGGTGTGAACTACTTCGTTTAAGTATGTATATGATTGACTATATATTTATTCTTGTTTGTTGTTTTATGTTTAGTATCTATTTTCATTGCTGTTGCATATAAGCCTTGCTCAAAGCGACGACATATCCAAAATTATCCTATCGACGCTACTATTGATAAAATTAAATTAATGTGACACTTCACAGAGCTTCTTTGAAATCCACTCTAAAATTGCGCGAAATTGTGTAATTATTTGATAGAGTATCTATCCCGTTAACAATCAGATATTTTAATGGAACACTATACTCCCCTCTAAGTGTGTCCCGCGTATGTATGTAGAACGTAGATTCAACGACATCCGAATCGTGAATCACATAAAGGTCTGTTTATACGGAACGATGCCATCTTAAAGTCGAAAAGTCTAGATTACATATTCAGAGTCGACAACGCGCGATTTTCCCATTGAGAGCCTCTTTGGTGTCCGTAACCATCTTATAAGCACCGAGACACGACTTGATTTCATTACATTCTTGTAAGGAGCATGTACTTATTCGTATAAATAGACCTTTGTATTATTAGTTACCTTTGTACGCACAGGTATATATCTGAAATTACCAGACCATCCAGACTCCTTGCTCCCGATCCAGCTAAGCCGAGGTCTGTAACTCACAGGGGTTTTCCTTAGCTGTGTTTGCTTAGCACCTTAAAAGTAACTGCCCTAGTCCCGCCATTGCTCGGTTAAGTATCTCCTGGAACTCACGCTACCAAAGACAATAAAAAAATCACACAATATGGTGGTTTCACAAGAAGCTCGTCGTCATTTCGAAATACCTATAATGAAGCTATTTGCCAAATCTCGTTATTAAAATAATTTTGAAGAAGTTTACGGTGTCTGCCTTGTTTTCATCTTTTTTGAAAAAAAAAGCCAAGATTAAAGAGAGAGCCTAAGTTTTATAGTAACTATACATCTATTTATATCTATGCTTATAATATTAATATATTAGTACGTACAGTGTCACATCACTATCGTATATTGAATCATTGGTATTAATTCCATTGTAGCGGTAAATGTGATTTGTCTTTGGTATTACTAATATTTTAAGTAAAATATAAATTAAAAAAAGAATGAAAACATATGAGTCATGAAAATTTACCAAAGTATTGTTCGATGTACCTGAAATGTATTTTTGTATTCGCAGAGCATATTAAATACGTATTCATAACATTATTATGTACCTAGTATTGTGTTGGTATTGGCAATTGTAAAGTATAATAGGTACTACACTAGCATAGCACAATTTATTGGATTGTAAATGAGCACAATTAATAAGAACGCGATTTAAATTGCCAAGTATCGTTTTGGTTGAAATTATAATATTGCCTGAAAACGCATTTAGTTTTATTTACAAATACCCCCGAAAGTTCCCGAAGGTAAGTAAAAATGTGTTCGTTTTTTGTCGGATATACAGGTTTCTCAGAAAATGGGACATTTGCTCATTTTTGTAATAGAAGGAAACAAACATTAAGAAAATTAATACACAGTTAAAAAAAATACGTTATTTTTGCATACCCCGCTGTGACGATAAAGTTACATATAGAATATACGTTTTATTTTTTGTCCGCAGGCCTTAAACGCACACGGGGTTCCTCAAGATTGATTTCCTTCATCCTAAAGCTCATGGTGTAACAAATCGCTGTATTTAATTTAGAAAAAAATATTGCTTAGTACTTAGGTACTTAAAATTGATTCCATATATTTTATTCTCGCTCAAAAAATTAACACTTTTTCAGTAGGTATTTGTGACAGTTTTTTTATCTTTAGCACAATATGCACGCACTATCTATCATATGGACCGCTTTATAGGATTTTTCAACGCTAAATAATTCGGAAAGACCTGTCCTTTTCATGCTTTTTTACCAACAACGTGAGCGAGGCAATATAAAAACACATAATTATAATTGTCTGCTGAAATGAAGCCGAGATGAGCATTTCAAAGGATTGGGAGTGCCTAAATCGGTGGCCATCGGACTTGCCTACATTCAACAATACATTTAGGTTCGCCGTCAATTGTTAAACGAACAGCAATATAAAGAAGAAGTAGGTATGCCGCATGGTTTATTGAAATAACCGTCGGACAGTTACCATAGAGCGCGCGGCTCGATTTTTAATTGATTCGCTTCGGATTGGCAATTGACCATATACTAAACATAATTAAGTAAAACTGGACACGAAACAAAGACTTTAAGCGAAAGAGGTATTATACTTGTCACAAAAGTTTACTGCTGACGGAGACCGTACCGGTGACCTGAGAGCTGAAACACCAGGCAGAACGTAGGTAATAACACCTAACTATGCGTTTTTATTAATGGAAGAGGACGACCTTGTTTGTTTTCTTTTGACTTTTAAAAGTGTCATTTTTACCATAATAGCGGCATCCGATACCGTGACTCGCTGGATGTCCATTAGCATAACAATAGAATGAATGTAATCGAATTAACATAACAGAATATTACGTTTTGTAGGTCGTTTGCGGCAAACAGATTGATGCCACAGCTGGGGCCTTACCTTTGTGACGTTCTATACAATCATAATTCAAGAATGTTTAAGCGAAAGAGGTAGATTTATAATAATTAAGGCAGTAACATCATGGTACGTACTCCGTTTGGTCAATTAGGTAGGCAGCAATCATTTGCGATTACGAGATACTACAAAAACACGACGTATGCAAATGTGCTTACGTTTGGTATCTACTGTCTTACGGTAGTTGGTGCTGTAATTGGTGTATTGCTCTTGCTTATACGTATCCCATATATCTAGTAAATTATACGCATGCTCGGTGTCTCTTGGTGATTTCCCAAGGAAGTGCGAACCTAGAATAAAAAAAAACACCCGGACGACGGAAGTTATGCAAAATACCTATCAATTTGCGAAAATTATACATCGCAACAAATAGTTGACGGATGCTTTCAAAATACATACCTGCAACATGAAATAACATAGATAAGTCGGCACTTACGTATGGGGCTGTTAAACCTGTGCCCGCATGACGTTGTTGCAAAACTCTTTGGGACTCCTAGGCGTGACTGTCGTGCCGTTTCACTATCGTTTGCCGTAGACTCGTCACACTATTGTAAGTTGTCTGTAAACCCATAATAATAAACTGCAAGGTCGCGGAGCGCGGGCGCGGATAGTGGGGGACGGCACATGACGACTGCACTTCATAGTACGTTTCAGTACATTGCTTGCGTACTGTAGGCCTCGCAACCACTCCATCCTGGTGCTGCTTCGAACACAATCAATCTACACCTACTTAACTTAAAAAATACTAATACTGAAGGAAATCTCTTAGTTATGTAGAATTCTACATATATTATGATCGAATTTTGATTAAATTCATTAATCTATTATCGAACACTTTAAAAGTGCCTGTTTAACAAGTAGGTAGTCGTAAAATTGATTCGTGCGGTCAAAGAAGTTCGTGGTTTGTTAGTTCAGGTGCAGTGGTGTTAACGTGGAGCGCGGCTTGTTACGCAAGTGGATCACCCTGGCCCTGGACTGAGTTCCATCTGAGTGCAACATCTATCGTGTGCGAGTAACGTCATAAACTCACCCGCGGCTTTAACGCAGTACTTGCCAAATAATGACTTTTGCGCCTTTTGAAAATGTGAACTTGTGTATAACGAAAATTGTTGAATTTAATTAATCGGCGTGTGTCGTGTACGTGTACATATTGATTATGAAGCCATATGGAATCGTCATTGTTTTGTCAGCGCTCACTTTTATTCATGGTAAGTGATTAATTGCTCTTTGATAAGTTTTCACAAACGGTTCTGCTGCGGATCCGGATATTTTTATTCTGCCAGTAAATAATTAGCAGTCTGTCTTCAAAGCGACACCGTAGCAGAAGTTCTCTCATTACACATCTAATAATTTAAAAATCAAATTCTTGTTTTATCAATTAATAGTCTGGTCTATTAAAACCATGCTTCTACGTTTGATCGAATCCTAATTCGTCTAAATCTAGATTCGGGTCACGGATTACTTTTCCCTTTGGTTATGAAAATCAGAATATATCTTTAGATTTTTACATACTTTATTAGAAAAGTTATATAGCACCTATTACACTTACGTGTCAGTCAGACCGACGCGAGAAACGGCTGTGCTAGCAGGCAGAATGAGGTAGCTACGGTTCTCCGTTAGGCTGCAAAGACAAATACTCCCGATATAAGGTCGACAACGCGGTCGATAAGTTGTACCTTTAACAAAGGC
The DNA here is from genome assembly GCA_016069955.1 of Drepana arcuata. Lineage (NCBI taxonomy): Eukaryota > Metazoa > Arthropoda > Insecta > Lepidoptera > Drepanidae > Drepana > Drepana arcuata. Next base: position 16,577 of record JACCPG010005228.1, read on the forward strand.
AACCGCTTGCCATGAGGCGTTACTGTGTGTTTATTGTTTAAAGAGCATCAGCAGTTCTAATTTCGGTTTATTGGCAAAAGAAAAATGAGTTGAAAACTGATATATTTATTTATTTATTTATTATCTATTCTTTTGTGTACTTAAACTTAAAATTGCCTTTAATGTTTACCACTATCGCGTTAGTTTGTCAGCGAGGATGAGACTTGGTGCTTCAGCTGATCTAGTCTCAAACAAAGCAAGGCTTGTGGAATTAAACAACGATATTACCTGTGTAGACAATTATGTACGATGCATACAAGATGTATATAGGCTATCGAAGACTTAGGTGTAAATATTCGTGTCCGTAATGATATCCGGCGCCAGCGGGTGCAGGAGCCGTGACTATGCCAATAAAGTCCTAAGATGTATTTTAATTAGTCCAAGTAGACGCCCTTTTTCTTCTATATTTTAAGACTATAACTCTTATAGGTTTAATTGATAAACCTCCTTTAATTTTTCTCTGTCCAGAGCCGTCTCTTTCACCTCTTTATACGACTCAAAGGCTATTTTATCTTTTACTTACCTACTTTACTTTACATGCCCTTATTATTATAGTCATCATTTGTCTTTGGTATATATGATTCAGGTTCGAATCTTTTAATATTTTTTATTGGCAGTGCATAAAATTATTTTTAGAGTGAAATCTCGAAGGAGGTTTACTATCTTCCAATGTGTCAAATTAGTCACCGGATGTTAAAGACACCGATGAATTGTTTGAAGCTTTATAAGTACACTGACGTCTGGAAGCATTATGGTTTGGATGCATGCGATGCGCCGACAAATAGCTGATGACGCATGCATTATCGATACGATGAGAACATACTTGCTATACTGGAAAATTGTTTCGGTCCGAGGAAAAATGATTTGCATAAAATGTATTACAGAAAATATAGTTTTCAATTTTCAGTTCACAAGGAATGGTTGTTAGAAATATTAATATAATAATAATATAATATAGCCTCACGCCTTCCCATAAGGGTCCCCAAAGGGGTAGGCAGAGGTGTATAAGTAGCACCCACATACCCACTTTCCGCCAGATAGATTTTTAGGTGCGAACGTGAGCGATGGCGAGGCATCGCCGTTTTTACATGATATCATTATGTATACATACATACATATACATATCATCACGCCTAACGGGGTAGGCAGAGAGTATAGAGCGCCAGTTCTCTCTAGACTAGCATACCTCTTTCGCTTCGTCCACATTCATCAGTCTCTTCATACATGCTCGTCGGTTTTGACTACTCCTAACGTTCCCGTCCTTGAGCGTCCGATCGATTTGATCCGATTAATGGAACGTGGCCTTCCTCTGCCTCTTCTTGCACACACTTATGCTTTGTATAGGTATCTGTTTCGTCAATCTTTCTTCACTCATCCTTTCTATGTGTCCAAACCAACGTAGCATGCCTTTCTTCATCTTTACAACGACGCCCTCATTCACGCCAGTTGATTTGCGAATCTCTTCATTGCGTATTCGATCTAATATCGTTACTCCGCACATTTTTCGAAGAGATCGCATCTCAACTGCATTCAAGCTATTTTCATACTTCCTCTGACATACCCAGGATTCGCTGCCATGCAATAAGGTAGGTACCAATATCGCGTTGTGGACAGCAACTCGAGCATTCTTGCTCAGACTTTTACTGCCCATCAACGCCGACATGGCTCCATTCACCTTATTTCCGGCAGTTATCCTTCTTTCAATATCTTTTTCATACTTTCCATCTAGTGTGAACATGCTTCTAGATATACAAATTCATTCACTTGCTCTAGAATTTGCCCATCTACCGATATAGCACACTCGGTCACTTGTTCATCTCTTTCGAATAGTCTTGCCAGCGTTTAGGCGCAGCCCCTTCTTTTCACATTCTTCTTTCATTATGGTAACTTGTGACTGCAGTTCGCCCTTAAAACGCCAGTAAAACCGCGTCATCGGCGTATAGTAGGCAGTTGACCACTAAGTTTCCCATTTTCACTCCACATCCGTTCGTTCTTAATGCTCTCGGTCAGTTATCTAGATATATAATGAACAGCCAGGCAGACTAATGCTAATTTTGGCTCCACTTTGCACTTGCACGCAAAACAACAGTTTTCAAGAAATTATTATTTAATAACAACAACAATATAATTTTATGTTATATTTAATCTTATGTTTAGGCCGTTATATGATAACTGCTGGTCGATTTCCTTGCAGTAGAGGTCATTCTTTGATTAATACAAATGAAAGTAGTTTACTTTTGATGAACGTATTTTTAAATATTTTTACAGCTATAGTAGAACTAATCCTCTTCGTCTTTAGGTAGACACACAGCTGATTTGCCAAGGGTGATAAGCACTGTGCCTTCCGGGCATTTGATAGGGTCGTACATAGAAGCTGCGTAGGCGGTACATTGGATGATCGCTACGACTATCAATAGGAAAAGCTTCAAAAGCCGCTGCATTTCCATCTGAAACAAAATAACATTATGAAGGAGACTTCGAATCAAAGGACGACATAATAAGAAAACCAGAACCAGAAAAAAATACTTAAATTGCAATCGGTTTTTAAATAAGTGTGTAATGTTTCAAAATAATTTAACTATTTGAAAGGTAGTAACAAACACGTTTAATTATTCCGTTACAGGGATACCAAGCTAAATAAAGCGTTTTAAAACACTACATGTGACCAATATTCCGTTTTCGTGGGCGATTCTTGAATCAATTCAACCTTCATTTATCCCCCCATCCCTTGCAAAGCCTAAGGAATGCCTTCAACCATAATGAACCATTTGCCGTTTAAAAATAAACATATAACGGTATTTTTTCGACTTCCGACAAGAGTTCCCGAAGAGGTAGGCAGAGGTATTTAGGTAGAACCCACACAAAAAAGCTTACCTTACCTATCTTCCCTTTGTTCGTCTTTGCGTAAAATAAAAATGTTTTCTTTTTACCCTCTGTCTGTATGGTATCAACTTATAGAGAGATTCAAGAGGAAAGCATTTCATATGTAAAACCTAAGCTAGTAATGAATAGGCACAAATTTCTATCACAACAGTATTAAGTACCCAATTACCTACCTAAACGTCAATAATTATACATAATATTCTGCTTAAGCCACGAAATGTTCATCAATTACGTACCTATTGTTCAAGAACACGGAGACTTTCATTATTTAAGCATATGACTTTCTTCGCCGTGTTCATAACACCAAGACATCTATGATATTATATCATGATCATTATGCATATTGTGGAAGAACGGTGCAAAATAGCCAAACAAAACGGGCGAAATCAACGTAGCGAAAAATTAACGCAATCTCAACGAAGTTCTGAGAAAATTCGTGGCTATTTGAAACATACCTATATACTACGTACCTTTTCAGTCTTGTAATATCACAGGATTGATTGCAGATAAACAGGACACCCACTGCCTGCCGTGGCCAGCGAGTTACTGATGCATAAGCAACATAACATTCGCCTCATCCTGTCTTACATTTTAATGACTTTGTTTCCGAACTTGTTTTGAATCTCTCTTTACATTTCGATAATTAAAATAATATAACTTACATACATACATACATATCATCACGCCAAGTCCCTAACGAGGTAGGCAGTAATATAACTTACCGTTTTATATTTAAATAGCCGCATAATAATTGCATAGCAAAATATAAATTTTATATTTAAGAGCCGTGGTGGCCGAGTGTTTCGAGCAGTTGCCTGCGACACAAAGATCGCAAGTTCGAATCCCGACTGTACCAATGAGTTTTTCTGAACTTAAGTACAGTGATTAGTCACACCACGAGCTTTACGGTGAAGGAAAACATCGAGGAAACCTGCATACGTCAGAGAAGAAATTCAAAGGCGTATGTATAGTCGTGCTTGAGTAACGGCGATGGACTCGCCATCTGTCACGTTGGCACCTAATATACCTCTGGCGGAAAGTGGGCGTGTGGGTATTACCTATACACCTCTGCCTACCCCTTCGGGGACCCTTGTGGGAAGGCGTGAGGTTATATATCATATTATATTTAAATTGAATTATTCCTATATATTTAACGAACATTTTGTGGCTCTCAATGAGGCGTTTCCCCAAGATTTGAAAAACGAGTCGTAATTTATTTAAATAGTACAAAGACCCGACCTGCCCCATGATAAGCGGTTACCGTAACCTAGGTAGGTATATGTGCTGGCAATACCTGAGATATCTCGATTAACTTGTGTTAGCAATGAATGGGATGAAATGATCCCGCTAGCACCGATATTCACCCTTCCGAATTGACCGGTAGAAACCCAATTCTTGGATCACTCATTCAGCAATTGCAATTTGTATGAAATTCAACAATTTTGAGATGAAATGTTATTCAGCACAAAGATGACAGGAATCGAACCACGTGTAAGTAATCGCTTCTTCACTTCCGGATCGTCAATAACGCCTTATTTTACCTTCTTAAATAGTGGACGGGAAATCCCTTTAACAATGTAACGTACACATCCATGTGTCTTAATGTAAAGATAAGGAAGTATATTCAGTTTGTGTGCCGGGTGTTCCCCAGAACCACATAACGATATTGATTAAATATTACATCGGCACTTGAAATCTTCAAACCCGTTTCGATAGAATAATTTTGCAATAAGAAGCGAAAGCACAACTTGGAAAAACCACTCCTCATTTATATTCAAACACTTTCTTTAAGAATATAATTTTAGGAGCGGATTTGTGCGTACCTACATTAGGACTAATACTAAAATTTTAATTGGTCTGCTTGTAACTTTTTTTTATTTCATAGAAATAGACGCGCAATGCGGCAGAGGACGAGCTTTGACATTCGCCCGATGGTCAGGTGTTAGTCCAGAGCAAGTACCGCCAGTGTTCATGTATGCTGCGAGCGGGGAGGAGGAGTCCCTGACAGGTAGGATGACCAAACTCATTGTATAATGTATATGACTATCAGTGGCGTACTCTAGGGGAAGCCTACGCTGGACAGCATGGCAATCTTCACGAATCAGTGTCAAGTATGTGCAAAGCCGAGTGGTACGAATAGTTGCCTGCTTAAAACAGAAAGATTGCAAGTTCGAATCCCGACTGCACCAATGAGTTTTTCTGGACTTAAGTACAGTGATTAGTCTCACCGCGAGTTTCACGGTGAAGGAAAACATCGAAACACCGGTAGGGAACCTGTATACGCATGCTTGAGTAACGGCGATGGACTCGCCATCTGTCAGGTTGGCACCTAAAATATATCTCTGGCGGATAGTGGATGTTTGGGTACTACCTACACACCTCCTACCCCTTCAGGGATCCTTGGGGAAGGCATGAGAATATAACAAATTTAATGGATCCCTCCTGCTAAAGTAATAAGCTTTTTTATTTTCATTGTCAAATCTATAAGTAGTATTATTTGATAACAGGAGCCTGTCTCGCCCGGTGTCGCGAGCTTCCCGACTGCGCAGGAGTTGCGGTGGCCTACAGCAAGGGGAACTGTCATGGAGTGGCTGATACCACCTCTCTTCAGCTTAAAGTCGATAATGACGTCGCTTACTTCAAGAAGATATGCTTAGAACGTGAGTATAATTGACTGTGTTTTTATAAGAAGCGATTTCACCCGCGTAAAACGTATGTTATTGATCGATTTTTCTCTGGAGTAAAAATATCATACGAATTAATTTAGCTAATTATTTATATACATTTTTTTTGCGTGAAAGAGGAACTAATCGTTCATACAAACATTCGCATTTATAATATTAATAGAACATACCGACTTGCATATGTACCCAACCATGTTTTAGCTCCTCTATATATTTATATCCGAACAGTGGATGCTAACTTTGAATTTCTGAGAGCTAGGCTTTTATCTGCATCACGTGCGATTCATTCCGTTTACTTCGGTCCACCGCAATCTCTTTGACTATATGTCATGGGAAACACTTTTATTTTATCTGACTCGTATAATGATTTACACCCGATATATGTTTAAAATAGTGTAAAGGGATTGTGATGAAGAATTTATTGTCCTTTAAT
>JACCPG010005230.1:0-22263 GCA_016069955.1 Drepana arcuata
GCTACCAGCGCGGGCTCGGCGCGCCCCACCCATCCCACCGCCCACGAACACGCCCATGACACTGCAGATACACTTTTACATCAGGAACTTGAGAACATGCATATTTAGAGCTATTTTCCACCCAAGAATGGGCGCCTCTTGAATTGCTAATTTGAAAGAAACTTAGTTTTCTTCATTTCAAAAGGAATTTAAGGACTTTAAAATCTCATATTTATATTATGATGATATGGAATTATACCCATGGAATAAATGAAGACTTAACAATTATTTACCCAGCATCATGTCAATGCATTTTGCCCTCTCTTCAGGATTGAGCAATGTCAAGTTTTGTGTTGTTATATCCAGGAGAGTTCTCACTGGATCTGTGCTTTGGAGTGCTGTATCTGAAACATGGTAAAATTTTGATATTTGTTTGATGACAGGCAATATTCTTGTCAATATTGCATACCCTCAATATTGTATATATAATTAAAATTGATTATAGCTGAAAATAAAACTAGAATTATGCTACTTATGTGAGCAAGTGTAATTGTCTTGTCATTTAAATTCTCAGAAAAACTTTTAGAGCAATGATGAAGCCATGCATAATAAGCAATAATATTAAGCATTTACTACACCAGTCTGTACTTACTAGGTATATTAGCCTTTTTGGTAGCAATATCTATAATCAAACTAATACACCATGGGGCAATGAGAGGTGCCCAGGATGAGCCAAGGCTGCAAAGCTCAGGCCCAATCATGGTCACACTTTCTAGAGAACCACTTGCATTCATATCTCCCTGAAAAGTAAAACAAATATGTAAATTGATATTATAAAATGTGGACGAGAAAAACTCCTGTTGCAAGGGTTCTACGTTAATGCACAAGGAATAGGTGTGCATTAATCATCATCTCTTATGCTAGTAACTTGGAAACAGCTTTCAAAATATCAGCCACATGGCCAAGTAGTTCTAGTCATTGCCTACGACCCAAAGATTGCAAGTTCAGATCCCGATTGTACCAATGAGTTTCTCTGAACTTAAGTACAGTGATTAGTAACACCTCGAGCTTTACGGTGAAGGAAAACATCGAGAGGAAACCTGCGTTCTTCTGAAAAGCTATTCAAAAGTGTATGTATAGTCGTGCTTGAGTAACGGCGATGGACGGCTTCTGTCACATTGGCACTAAAAATATATCTCTACGGAAAATGGGTGTGTAGGTGCTACCTATACACCTCTGCCCTTCAGGAACCCTTGTGGGAAGGAGTGAGGATATTTTTTTATTTCTTTTATATTGTAGGTACCTCATATTCTCCTTGGTTGAGAGAGACATTGACAGCATCGTGAAACACCATAGCAAAATACTCCAAGACGGCATCCCTAGCGGCTGGGAAATTCTTTAGAAGTGTAATACCAATCTTGGTTAACTCGGGAGCATTTTGAGCGGTTCTTCTCGATACTCCGTAAATGAAATTGTTGAGATCCGCTGAGAGTGAAGTGCTTTTACTTTGCGGATTCATAGTTCAGTTTATAATTCCGTAATTGTAGCCTACAATACATAAACTACGTGAATAAAACAATAAAATAACTCAGCGTTTACAAACTCCATGGCATGTTTGATACCATGCAAAGAGTAAAGTATCGTCATGTCATGTCTGTCAGACAGACTGACAACTATATATTTACGTATTGTCACTTTACTGTCAGTGATTACCACAGAACCACCGTATTTAAAACATACACTTTTCAATAAATCCCCCAGGCTGTAAGTCTTGATCGCGACATAGTTCGGTTAAGCAACAAAAGTTCCGCTTCGACTAACGCTATGAGAGACAAAAAAAATGATTATCCCTGTATTTTAAATATATGAACTTCGCTCAACATATGATATAAGTGAAACTCGTTCATATATTTTAAATCACTATGGGGTACAGTATTAGGGTATAGTTTTTATCTTAATTATGGATAGAATAAAATATAACTTTATTGTAACACTGTGTACATTTGTTATAAGACGTTAAAGTCGATAAATATGTCTCAACAGTTTGTTCAATATGTACAATATAACATTTATCATATATAATTTCATTTTACATTTATGAATATAAATATAACACTTAGGGGTAAGGTAAAATATATTACACGGTGGTAAGGAACTGAACATAAATAAACTAAATTAAAAAATAAAACCTCTGAACAGCAACTCGAGCATTCTTGTTCTTGCTCAGACTTTTACTGCCCATCAACGCCAACATGGCCCCATTCACCTTAGTAGCGGCAGTTATCTTCTTTCAACATTTTTTTCATATTTTCCATCTCGTGTGAAAATGCTTCCTAGATATAGATACGAGTTCATTCAGTTGTTCTAGAATTAGCCAGTTACAGTCATCTCTTTCGAATACCAGAACCTTTTTTTTTTTTTGTGTAAATGTCTCTCGTAGCGTGAGTTCCGGGAACTTTTGCTGCTTAACCGGTCAATGGCGAGACCTAGGCCTTCAGCCAGGTGAGCCAGGCACTTTATTTCTAAGCAACACAGCTAAGGGCACCCCCTGTGGGGTACGAACCTCGGCTTAGGGCGTTGCTGGATCGCGAGCAAGGGGGCTGGGCTGGACTGGTAATTTTATTTGAATATTATTTGAGGGCGGGATTTGCGCGTCTGGCTCGGCGCGGGCCGGCGTTTGCGGATACCAGAACCTTAGTCTTGCCAGCGCTTAGGCGCAGGCCGCAGCCTCTTCTTTTCATTCACATTCTTCTTTCATTATGGTAACTAGTATCTGCAGTTCGCCTTCTGATGAGGTCAGTAAAACCGCTTCATCGGCGTATAAAAGGCAGTTGACCACTAAGTTTCCCATTTTCACTCCACATCCGTTCGTTTTAGTGCTCTCAGACAGCTATCTATATAGTGATAATTTTTAACTTGTGTTAGGTTAGGTTTGATGTGAAGACGGGTGTCAAACAAGGGTGTATCATGTCTATAGATATATAATGAACAGCCAGGCAGACATGATGCATCCTTATTTGACCCCCAACATCAAACCTAACCTAACGCACGCCCTGTTATCAAACAAACTATTCTGTATACTTTTTTTATGTGTATAATTGGGACTTTGTAGCTCGCTGTAAATGCTGAGATGGTTTGGCCATGTCGGGAATGTATGAAGAACAATGACGAAAAAAGTGTATAAGGCGAGTGTGAATGAAAGTGTTGGAAGGGGTAGACCTAGGCGGACGTTTCTTGACCAAATTAGGGACGTCTTGAAAAAAGGCCAGGTCAAGATGACCCTAAAACTAAGAGTTTATGTGAAGAGAATAATGAAAGTGGACGAAGCGAAAGAAGTATGTAAGGATCGTAGTAAGTGGAAAGAAGTGGTCTATGCCTAACCCTACGGGAAAGAGGCGTGAATCCTTTCCATTCTTGCTTTTGAGCACTATCTAAGAGTTTTGACGATAATAAAGTGTACCCTCTATAAATATGACAACTGTCAATAGGCCTATTTGGGAAACTGGGTTTTGGAAAGAAGAACGGCCTCTAAAAGTGATAAAACAATATAGGTCCCATTACCCCCTTAACCAGGTTTCAATGTACAGCTTTGTACACTTCGGTACTAGGTATATTTTGGTGAAATTGTCCTAAGGTTGAGTTAAGGAATGCTAGAGGACAATTAGTATTTAATGCAGTAAAAATATGTACCTACAGGTACAAATTTAGGTATGTAATTCTATGTATAGAATTGATAAATGCTTTACAAATTAAAAATAAATATAAGGGGAAATAAATCAATAAAATCCTTGCATGCGTAACAATCTATACGTAATAATATAACGTTACTAAAGATGGATTGTGATTGCGTGGGGTCTTGCAAAAATCAATAATGTCTGCGCACGCGATCAACGCTGGCTCCTCCCGCTAACTGCCCACGTGACGGAAAACAGGACTCGCGTTAGTTAGCAAGAGGTAACACGGCAACAGTTATATTATCCTCCTTGGTAATAATACATTGATATTATACTATGCCTTAATTGTTAATGTAAGTATGTATGTATCCTACTTATATTATAAATGCGAAAGTTTGTGAGTATGCTCATTCCTCTTTCACGCAAAAACAATAGAATTGGATGAAATTTGACACAGATTATTTGCTGAACATTAGGGCTATTTAATAAATAAACATACATTTAAAAAAATCTACCAATTACATAATTTTACGCTTAAAACCATAGGGCGCAAAGAGTCCTGCGCAGTAGAACTATTTGCGCCCTACATTAGCTGTGTAAATTATAAATGCGAAAGTTAGTAAGGATTCTTATTACTCAATCACGTCAGAATGGTTGAGCGAAGTTCGGCACAGTTATCAGTAGCTGTATTAACGCATTAAATTGTGAAAAAAGACACGACTGACATCAAATTTAACGCAAGAGTTTCTGCGGGACACAGCTTGTACTTCATAATAATTTTATACATACGTAGGGGTAGGTAGATACAACTTCTTTCCACTTGTTACGATCCTTACATACTTCTTTCGCTTCGTCCACTTTCATTATTCTCTTCATACATGCTCTTTGGTTTAGGGTACTCTTGCCCTGACCTTCTTCTTGTCTTTATTTATAACTGAGAAGGCAAACATACAAATCAAATCTAGGTCGGTACCATATTTTTAAGTTGACTGATTAGAGGAGTTCAATGACACACACGTTCAGAAAAGTACATAAAGATAAATATTAGTTACACCAAGACATAGAAAACAATTTTGGTCTTCACAAGTATTATGACCAAACACGTTCAAACCCGCGACCTATGTTCCGCGGAACCTATGTTCCGTAGGAAAGCTACCATTAACCACACCCCTTACGTGTACCAGTTAGGTAAGAAATCATTATAATGGTAGTTACACTTACATTTAAATCTGACTTTTCCTGTCCAAATTACGCGCAAATTCATGATATGACATGAAAATTAAATTTATAATAGTCTGTATTGCCTTTATTGAACCTAGTTGTTACTAAGGGGCTATTTAACATAATAAGTTCACTTGTCATACGGTCCATTATCGGTCTCTGATATAATGTAGGTATATTTTTTTAGAGCCGTGGTGGCCGAGTGGTTCGAGCAGTTGCCTGCGACACAAAGATCGCAAGTTCGAATCCCGACTGTACCAATGAGTTTTTCTGAAGGCGTGAAGATATATTATTATTATTTATTATATATTATATATATTATAGTTAAGATTTTTATTTTATCTATTAATTCAAATATATATTTTTTTACTTACCTACCTACTTATTTTTTACTACTTTAATTACAATTTGGTTGTCTTCAAGGTTCTCCAAGGAAAACGAAATATATTGACTTTTATCCCACACAAATTCTATTCCCGTGGGATTATAAGTACTCATAACAGTTTTTAAATCTGATATTAACTACTTACTTTATGTATTGATTTGTGGATGAGCGAAAGTCCAAGAGACTTTTGTTTGTCAAAGATGACCTACGTGAAGGCAAGCTTGGGGGTCATCGACAGACTTGCCATATCACGTTGACATCTTAATATATCTCCGGCGAAATGGGGTACTAATACGCACTCCCGTCTACCTAGCCGGTGACCTTTGCGGAAAGTCGTGATGAAACAAAAATGTGCGAAAATTTTATAATAAGTAGCGTCTAATTTGTGCTTATTTTCTTTTTTGATCTCTTGACTCATTATGTTACGACACAAACGACGACTGTAAACAAAGTATATAAAAAAACGATATTCTCATTGATCAGTAACTGTATACGACGTATGTCAACAGTACGTCACGCCCGTACAAAATTTTATTTGTTACGAGTTTTGTTTTCGTCATAGATGTATTACAGCAGTCTTCCAACTGTCCTTCGGTCAAAAAGAGGAAGAAGTGCTTTGTTATTGTTCTGAGGGGTACCCTTTCTATCTCTCTCTTCCCGCGGATGTGCAATTGACGAGAAAAGTGAAACGATTCGACGGTTTGTTGTTTTAATTAAATTTCTGCGGTTGATAAAATGAAAAAATCGTGTCTAATTTGTAAGAAGCAGCCTTTTCCTGGCTGATTTTACTCGCAATTTTCATAAGTAAGAATTATTTATATTATATGAATAAATATACATCATATATTCTATCGAATACATAGTAATGTAATGTTTTAAGCATATAATGGTAATTTAAATTGCAGATTTCCTACAAATACTGAACTGAAGCAGAAATGGATGGAGATTATTGGAATAAAACATATAACGAAAAACATATGACTCGTATCATCAAACTGACGGATGCACATGCACAAAAACCAAAAGGCTGCTATCGGCTATGCTATATATTTTTTTTGTTTATAACTTTAAACAATTTCGGGTATTAAATATGTTTTGATTTTATTATAAAACAAGCTGTTCTTTAATTCACATGCGTTAGTAGAAAGAAATTCAAGGGTACCGCAATCTTTTTACTCTTTCTAAGGGACGTACCTACGGACGGACGAACGTTTCCATTTCAGGCAGTGTCAAACCTACTCTATGATTTTAATTGATTGAGTTTGAAACAATTTCGGTACTGCTTCTCATATCTAAGGAAATTATATTTCTAGTCCTTAATTTTCAGTTGTGGTTTCAGGATAATTTATTATGTATTTAACATTTTAGTTCGGTGTGCGGCGACGAGTTTTGTGTTATCTTGCTCATTTGAATTCTCAGCCCCTCGGCCCAGGTTCGAATCGTAATCTTAGGGTTTTTAGGGTTCCGTAGAAATTATAGTTTCGTCGCCATGTCCGTCCGTCCGTCCGCGGGCTAGCTCAGAGACGCTTGATACTACAGACAGAGCTGTAATTTGGTATGGTCGTATGCATATATTTACAGTGTCGACAAAGTTGTAAATCTTGGAAAAAAAATTTTTTCGGCTACCTTCCACACTTATAGCGGGGATAAAACTTTATTTTCACCATTCCTGTTGTGTGGTATATCGTTCTATAGCTAATTTAAAAAAAATCGATATATTACTAGCTTTCCGACTTAGGGTTCCCTAGTCTAGGGAACCCTAAATCGGAGCTGTAATTTTAGTTAGAGTTATGTCCCCCCTCTCTATCAACTAAACCGTTATTTGTAATTTGTAAAAAAATGCGCTAGTAGAATATTTAAAAGGAAAACTATTACGGCTAAATTGGCTTTACAGGTTACCGCGTAATAGTCGGCCAAGTTATAAAATATACTTGGAAAAGTAAAATTCCCTTGCCTACTTAGAAGTACGCATATTAGGACGAACAACTACGGAACCTTACACTGTGCGTGGCCTGACACGCTCTTGGTCGGTTTATCAAGTATTTATGTACCTTATTATTGTTGAACGCAAAGGAGAATATGCATCAACAATAATATATCAATATTCGAACTATATGTTAATAGGTAAAATTTTTATTTTAATATATGTATTTATTTAGCTAACATGTTATTTATATCGTTGTAATAATAAGTATAATCTGCTGTTATGGTATCATGTTACTTATTCTAAGCAAGTGGGTAACACAATGCGTTTTACTATGAAAGTTAAGTTAAAACGAAAAAATAGAAAGTTGTTCTATACCAACGTATTATGAGTGGGGAAGTTATGTTGTTCGCTGGAATAAAAGCAATTTGCGCGTGAACAGGGTGGCGCTGCGGCAGGGCGGGCGCCGAGCGCCCCTCGTTATACGACGCAGGCGCGGCACTCGCATGATGGCCACACGGCGGCGCGGCGGCGACGCTTGGATCAATGAGATAAACGCGCAACCCCGCTTTTCGCCCCGAATCAATACGGATTCTATCGATTTTTGCAGCCGCAGCCGCCGCACACCGGACTCGAGGGTCGCACGCGGTGGTTGCGCGTATTAAATTTAGTACTGTTTTCAACTGTAGCGACTTTGAATAAGTGTGTCTTTCGTGTTATTAATAGTGTATTCTAAATAACAAACTGAAACATATTGAAGTAAAGTTATCGATTTCAATGATTAAGGTAAAATGGAAATAAGTTTTTTTTCACTTTGATGTGTCAAGTCAGTGATGATTTGTTTGTTCAGTATCAAAATCTAGTATTCCTACAGGATTTTAATGTCCATATGTTTTTACAGTGGTATAATACGGGCACATATTTTGTAAGGCATAAGATTTGCGTAGAAGCAGAATGTTTGGATGTTTGTTTGGATCATGTTAGTTACTTGATCCGCTAACAATATTTTTTAAGTAAAATCAACATCTTTGTCGCCGTCAGACACGTTACTTCATATTAAATAATATCTACTAATGCGTTTTTTGCGTTGAAGAAAAAAGGATTGGCCTTCTATGAAAGTCAGCGCAGGCGCCGCGGCTAGTTGCGTCCTCACCTATATTATTTGGAATAAAAATTTGATTTGATTGAAACGCTGAACAAATAATGTTCTGTGATATATTCCATACAAAGATTAATTCCATATCAATCGGAGAACATGTTTCTATCGATGCTTAATAAATTTACTTCTAGAAAACGAACTCGTGTCGCTGTGCATATCTTCAATCAGCCATCGGCGACTATTTACATACATTATAAATCGTTTTAATTTGAGCACATTCTATCTACAGCAGGGTTCCCCAAACTCTTTTTTTTTTAGACACCCCGGAATATTAACAATATTTTCATCCCCTCCATTTACTTTTCAATAAATAAAAAAACCCACATTATGTACTTAAAAAAATCTCTGTTTATTTTTTATATATAAAAAAATATTCTTTTAAAGTTTGTTTAAAACTTAGAAAGTAATTTTTTTTTATAAAAATAATAATAAAAGAAAATGAAAACGCTTTCCGTCCCCTCTTGACATATCTCTATGCCCCCCTTTGGAGGAGTGCCGCCCTAGTTAGGACCTTCTAATCTACACCATAGTGTTGAAAAAATAAAATCTCCGGGTCGATAGCGGAAGCCGGAAGTCATGCCTTATATTTAAATACATACATATTTAAGTTGTTTACTCTTTCTTTAGTCTGTAACACCCGTACTTACTAGATCTTAGATATTAATGTATTTTTTAGTATAGAGAATTAAGAGTAGGCATTAATTGGTATCAGATACCCGTATATATAAAATTATACTACCACTAGAGAAATGGTAGGCAGGCTTAATATGATAAATTAGGTACAGAACAATAGTTAATAACGATCTATTATATCAAGACTCAGACCAACTCGTTTCAATCTCATAATGAGAACGTTTTTTTTGTGCAGATGAAGAAGTAGAAACCAGGATGACGTCGACGGATACGTACCAGCTGAAATGGCACTCGCACAGCTCGCACCTGAACGGGTCCGTGGCGGCTTTGCTGCGTTCGGAGCGGTTCACAGATGTGGTGCTGTGTACGATGGACGGGTCGCAGATACCCGCGCATAAGTTCATCCTGAGCTCATGTAGCGTATATCTAAGCAACCTGTTTGAAGGGCAGCGCTCCGTGACACGCATGGGAGGGATGCTCTACGTCGTTCTGCCATCAGAGATTTCCACGAAAGCGTTGAAGACCCTTGTGGAGTATATGTACAAAGGTAATTATCAAGATTAATTTAACACGTATCTTTATACATAGTGATATTTGAGTTTATTGATTCCTCTAATTTCTTTTCAGCACCCCTTAATAAACGTTATTATGTATGTGTTTGCAATGTTTTTTAATTGAAAATGTTCTTTAATAGAAGCTACATATAAATTATTATATTATTAAAAACTCCATTTATAGCCATACATATCTTGGGTATTTATTTTTACTCTTACCTAAATATTTAAACTACATATTTATATGTAGAGTTGGCTCAGGTTCCGACTCAGTTTTGGAATTTTGCATTTGACCTTTACATAATGTTATTCATTATTCATAATTATTTTATCTAGCATTATTAAAGAAAACAATATGTTTTTTACACCTTACAGGTGAAACAACAGTTTCAAATGAAGTCCTAGACACAGTGTTGAAGGCAGGTGAAGTGCTAAAGATCAGAGGACTATGGAGACAGACTGATGAGGTTGGCGGAGACTCCACCCCTGCTGAGAAGACTGCAGCCAGTGTCAACAAGAAAGATGATGCAAGCCCTAAGTTAACAATTAAGAAGGATGATAAGATTCTCAAGGCATTCAATCCGGTTCAAGGACAGGGTGGCCATAGGTAAAACACACCATTGCATCTACAACAACCATATTCAGAGACTTAGACAGTTTTTAGGGTATGAATAGGATTGGTATACATAAGAATCCTTACAGTTTCAGAACACTAAAACACTAATTTAGCATCATAATAAGAAACTTAATCCCATAAAAATTACAAATGAATATCTGGCCCCCACACTGGGCAGTACTTGTCCTGTGGGGTAAATTGCATTGGCACTGATATTTAAATTTGTGTTATAATTTGGACTTTCAATGCATGTATCCTCACACCTTCCAACAAGGGTCCCGAAGGGGTAGGCAGAGGTGAATAGGTATTACCCATACACCCACTTTCCACCAGAGATATATTTTAGGTGCCATTGTGACAGATGTCTATTATATAAGTCCAAATAATTATATAAATATCATTGTTTCATTGAAAACGAAACTTGCACATGTACATTTTTTTTATTATTTGAAGTTAAAGTTGAAAACAAAAGTTGTCTATAATTTATTTTCTCAATTCCTGATGTATTTTGTTTGCCCACAGGCCAATGTTCATCGGTCCACCAAAACTAGTATTTATAAAAACCACTGATGGTAACACACAGGCTGCCTTACGCCCCGGCACACCGGCCAAAGGCCAGACCCTACTAGTAGCTCCTACGTCCACTGCTGATACCTCTGCAGCATCCAATACCACTAACACTGTCTCCATTGCCACAACTACTATAGCTGACGATTCAGCCGACGAAGCACCTCCTCAAAGAGTATTAAGAGTCAGGCAACCACCTGAGCGGAAGTACGGCAAAAGGCAAAAGACCGGAGCAGCTACAGACACAGATGATACAGCTAAGGACACAGATGATGGACAGGATAATGTTTCTGAAACTTCCAGTAAGTATATGTTGTTCAAACATGTGCTTTTCCCTATAGGTATTGAAGAAAAATCTTTATAATATTTGGAGATTTTGAAAGAAGGTGTGATCATAAGTGAATATGCTTGTGTTCTATAGAAAAATCAAGCCAGAGCCACTCCGAGACACAGCCCTTGTTGCAAGTGAAGGATGAACCGGAATGGGACGCCAGTAGCATCGAGGAAGAGGAACGCTCCATAGCTGAGATGTTCCAGGCTGAGATGAGTGTCAAGTCTGAACCTCTGGATGACGTCGACATTGAGGAGGATAGCTTGGTCAGTTTTTGAAATTGGACCTACTCTGAATATTTGAAGTCTTAATTACCATGCTTTGAACAGCAATGATGGTCATGCGGTTATAAGTTGCAAAGTCAATATTGCAGGCTAACATTTATGAACATTTTTAAATATTTAGTATAGGCCACCAGACCATGAGCATCCTAAAAACTCTTCTATTGATATAGTGATTTGTCTATGAGCTTAACAGTGACGAAAGAACGTGAATGAGACTTACAATAGGCTTGTATCCAGTTTGTCTTTTTTTTACACTAGAACAACCAATGCAAAATACGTCAATTATAACATTATTTTATAAATAATAAAATATATAATAAAATTATAATATATCCTCACGCCTTCCCAGAAGGTGTATAGGTAATACCCACACACCCATTTTATGTATATATAAATATATATAAATCAAGTATATATTATTTCTAGTACAGTACAGTAGTAATCGCAGTACCTAAGGAGAATTATATTAAAAAAAATAATAAACAGGCATTCCAACAATAATGTTAATAAAAATAAAAAATCATATCAACAACCCGTACCAAATGGGGTTAGTCAGAATTAGTATAGCGCCAGTGGTCTCGGACTGGGAGAGTATAGCCTTTAGTGGTATAAAGTGAGGTTCCTAAGACAGTGGTAGTTTGCTAGTAGTAGCTAGTAGGTCAGCATAGTGAAGTGCGCCGTATACGGAGTGGGCGTGGGTGTGTGTGTGCAGATGTTCAGCCCGCTGGCGTGCGAGCTGTGCGCGGAGGTGTTCAGCGTGCCCGCGGCCTGGGTGCGACACGTGCAGGCGCATGCGCGAGACCACACCACCGCGCGCAAGCGCAAGCTGCGCTCAGCGGTCAGTCGCTTACTCTCCTCTCCTCTCCTCACTTACTTACTCACACACACACACACACATTAAGATTAACGTACACTACAGTGTATAATACCTCATATTATAACACTATTAAAAGACATCAATACATATAATAAAAATGTAATGGATCCACGATAACGGGTGTTACCACGGATTGTGGTAAGCTTCACTTAACATCATCCAAAATGAACCTAAAAGAAATATGCAATACATATATAAAAAATGATGCCCAAAGTCACTATTCCACGCGGACGAAGTCGCGGGCACAGCTAGTTTGACATATATTCCTAAATATACACATTTTTCTGATAATCCTCACAAAACATAAACTTGCAAGGTGTTTCGATTTTTCGGATGAGAAGTGTGTATAATATACCATCCCGCTGTCAGATGTGCTGCGCGTGAATGCGTGCGTGCCAACATGTTTGTGCGTTTGTGTTTTGTTTGTAATAAGATGTTGCATTATAGTTAAAGTTAAGGGAAGTGGTCACACCAAAATGCTTAAATATACAACATTTTACTACATGCTAATATAAGATATTCTGAGGGAAAGTTTCTGAGTTTGGATTTATGGATGAAATTTTAAATGGACATAGTACAAACCCCAAATATTTTAACATTTCACACATGTTATACCTACTATCTGGATGAAAACACCCCTGAGAGATAATAGCTATCACACAGGCGTGCCTTGTAACCGCAGTATGCAGTCAGCCTTCTTTATATGTGTGCTTTCTGTGAACAGAGCGACGACACGGAAGAAACTATGGCGCTGCTTCGCTGCGATCTCTGTCAGAAACATTTCCCAAACCCGGCTGAATGGGTCCGCCATATACAGAGCACGCATACTGAGACAGGTCAGTTTCTAGTACCCTATATTTAATATTTATTAAAATAATATATATATTATTTGACATAATGTGTTATTGCAAGCGTAATACAAGAATATTTAAGCAATATGTGTATCAAGTATATGAAACCCTATTTAAAAAGAATATTCGTTGAATAAATGGAATGACCCATTGCCTGAAAAACTGAAATAGTTCTCGCAAGCGTGTTCTCATCAAGAGGCCGAAATAATTGCCTTTTAAATCAACACTAATTGACATATTACAGCGTAAACCGTTACCCCCGCAGTCGAGTTTTAACTACCTGTCTGTGCAAGGATTCCGTACATTGTTTGCGTAAGTTGAGCATTTTGTGTCGGGACTCACTAACCTATTAAAACGATCGCGATTTGCTATGGTTTTGGTTCAAGCCTTGGGCAACAATTGGTACGTAGCATGTGACTGCACAAGACTCATATCCTCACACCGAGCCCCACGGGGTAGGCAGATATAAAATAGCGCCAGTCCTCTAGACTTACAGACCACTATCGTTTTATTCAGACGTTGTCATTAGCGTTGAGAATGAGTGTGCGCGCCACAATTGATAGGATTCGCGTGTCCTTTTGTTGCCATTTTTTGGGTTGTGAGGTTTATGTTGCGCAGCAAGTGTTGCCATATTATACAACTTTATAACTTAACAGAAGTTTGGTGAATTGGAATTTTGGTGAAATAAACGCTTGGGGTCTCTTAACACACCATAACACTTAATTAACTGCATTGTCCCCTCAAATAAAAATATTAATCGCAACTTTATTTTTATATGTCATAGATTTTGTCGTCTTTATGTCTGATAAATGTTACTTACTATACGTTAGTTTTAAGTATTTATAAGTAAGGTATATAATAATAAATAAAATAATGTATAATATTAAGGCTTGTAAGGATGGAAGTTTGTTACACAATTATCCACCAACGGCTGAACGGATTTTGATAAAATTTCGCATGTAGCTTATAAACAAGAATAACAATAGGATACTCTATCCCGCTAAAGTGTGCCCGCGAGGTCACCACGGCGAGCTAGAAATGGAAATACTTTACAATTATTATCACCTGTCATTTTACTAGTTTACAAAAATAATCGGAGAATCAGCATTTCTATCGTGGCAATGCGGCTAGTCTTCTTAGCACGTTGCCTCGGGATATCGAATTGGGTCAAATAATGTATCTTTAAGCAGTTATACAACTTTCTTTTGTAATCTGATTTAAATCTGGTTTTAATGAAAGGTGATAAATTATGAATCTTCTAACATAGCTGAAATCTGATTGTTATGTTTGTGGCCAATTCTAGACAAACGACCAATAATTAGTTAAAAAACTATAATGTAATTGCAACTCTCCGTACACAACGTATGAACAATTGCTTGCTATACCCACAATTTTATTTTATTCTCACCACCCCGCTACACGCATGATGATCACTTCAGTTATGTATCAATATGGAATATTGCATGGAATGCTTTGTTTGTTTGCAAATTATTGACATGTTGCAACACAGTTTGTTTCGCGTAACGCGCGCCAAACAAAGCGTTGCATGTGTACGTGATTGTCGTATGTTGTGACTGAACCCTGTAATCAATGTCGTTCGATGTCGGTTGTCTAGAATTGGCCATATCAAACAACAGTGCGCCACCAAAACGTCACAATCGTTTCACAGAGGGCGCGCAAAACAAGACTTGCTCGCACTGCAAGAAAACATTCCCGTCGCACGCATCTATGCTCATACACATGCGTACACATACAGGTTTGATATACCCTTTGTATTTTACATAATTATTATTTAATAACAGGTTCTAGTAGTGCCATCCACGAAGACGCGCCCCACTATCCTTCCTTAAGTAAGTGTGCAACCTTCCACTAATGTTTGAGTATTGCCGGTACACCACTGATTACCTATGAATGCACACGCACACTATACAATTAATAGTCGGGTCTCCCCCACACCGCGACCCCCTCGGCTACAAATTGGTGGGGCGCGTCTTCGAGCATAGCACTTTTTATACCAATGAGTTTTTATGAACTTAAGTACAATGATTAGTCAAACCACGTGCTTTACGGTGAAGGAAAACATGGAGAGGACATCTGCAGTTGTGCGTTGGCATCTAAATATATCTGTGGCGAGAAGCGGCTGTAACTCCTGTGCCTACCTCTCCAAGGACCTTTGTGGGAAAGCAGGAAGATATATAATTTACTAAGCCGTGGTGGCTGAGTGGTTTGAGCAGTTGCCTGCGACGCAAAGTTCGCAAGTTCGAATCCCGACTGTACCAATGAGTTTTTCTGAACTTAAGTACAGTGATTAATCACACCACGAGCTTTACGGTGAAGGTTAACATCGAGAGGAAACCTGCATACGTCTGAGAAGAAAATCAAAGGCGTATGTATAGTCGTGCTGGAGTAACGGCGATGGACTCGCCATCTGTCACGTTGGCACCTAACATACCTCTGGCGGAAAGTGGGTGTGTGGGTATTACCTATACTCCTCTGCTTACCCCTTCGGGTACCCTTGTGGGAAGGCGTAAGGATATATATAATTATGTTATGGTGATGAATTCGATACCCACTCGCTCTTTAGCGCTTGCAATTGCTTGCGTGTTGCCGGCATTGCTGAGGATGGAGCAGCTGTGTTATCAACATAAGAAGTAAACGGTCCCGTTCCTACTAGAACAGTTATACCCTAAAATATATCTCCGGTGAAAAGTGGGCGTGTGGGTACTACCTATACACCTCCCCCTTTGGGACGCTTGCGGGAAGGCGTGAAGATATAAGTTATTTCATTTGGAGTTACGGAGAACTTTCCGCAGGCATACAACACTACCCATAAGCAATACCATTTATCTGCGATCTTCTATAAGATACAACCAATATCGGGTACCTCCAGCTGCCCGTTTATCTATTTAAACTGATTTGCGATATGTTCGACAACGTATCGTTGTTTTTGTGCGGCTTCTATTGGGAGTCGTCTGTGATTGGCAAAGTAGTATATGTATCAACCCTCACCTGAATTTCAAGGTCCATACTTCACTTTTATATACTAAGATACGTGTCTGTGTGTACAGGCGAGCGCCCGTTCATATGCGGGCTTTGCAACAAAGGCTTTAATGTAAAGTCCAACTTATTGCGGCATCTACGCACGCTGCACGACCAGATCATTAGCCCCGCGGCGCTCGAGCCAGAGGAGACCGAGCCTGGACCCTCGGAACTCAAGCGGGAGTCCTGAGGGCGCGGGGGGCGGGCAGGTATATATAACGCACCTTATTAAGTTCTTGAAATGTATATGTGTTACGTATGTATGGAGCGAAATAAAATATGTTATTCAGAACACTGGTTTATTGATAATCACGCGCATATACATAAAAGACCGCAAAAACAAATTGCTGACAGCTGTCATTGTAAGTAACCGCGCCAAGCCGAAAATCACTGACAGCCGTCAGGCAAGACCGTATACACATCAATATGCCACTAGTATTCACAAAAAAGGAAGACCCAACGAAAGTCATAAATGTATTTATCCACAGTCATATTAACATCCTTACAGTCTATGACCAATACGATGTTAAAAGAAAAAATAATAATACTAAGGGTACTGAAAAAACAGATTAACAAAATAAAATTTTAAAATAACATCTATAACATCATTCTATATCTGAGAAAAAATTCAAAGACCTATTTAATGTCGTGTTTATATGACGAAGACGCATTGAGTTGTAACACCTACAATTATTTCTGGCGATGAGTGGGTGTTTATTAAATCTATGAGCCCTCTTTTCTAGATCCTACTAATATTATAAATACGAATTTTGTTCTTTTGACAACAAAAGAACAAACATTCGTATTGGGAATAGACACGATATTTGCGTGAAATTTCTTTCACGCAAAAGCTACTGAGCGGGACTGGATGAAATTTGGTACAAAGATTATTAGGTGAATTGACATAGGATAACATGTTTTATTCAAGAAGAATATCTGCTCTAGAAAAAATCCACCTATGAAATAAAAAAATTCTAAAGGTAACTAGGGCACAGCTAGTATATGATAAAGAAATTGCCTGAAAAAGTACGTTTTAGATATATTACACATAACATTAAAATATAATTTTTATTATTTACAGGTAGAGGGCGCGGTCGCCGTTCAGCTTATTTGAACGTCATGTCAGTTGCGAACCGCCGCGCCAACGAGAAGAAAACAGACGAGGCTTCAGCCAGCGTGCCGCGCAAGCAGAGCTACTCGCTCTTCCTTAAACAGCGCGCGTTTCTCTTCTCTGCCAAGAAATGGAAACAGTGAGACTTAACGGAACACCTACTCGCTACAAAGAATAATAATTCATAGACAATGTAGAAACTTCTGTAATGTAGCTTACCATCAGACCTGATTCAGATTAATCAGACCGGCAGATTATAGTGTTTATATATTTATTTATTAAAATATCCATTAGAACGGTCAGTAGTCAATTACACTATTGAATTCAAACTTTCGTTTGCAGCATGTGTTTGATGTACATAAAGATCTTGATGTAAATGTTAAATGGCTATTTTTATAATAATTGTGAAAGAAAAAACAATTTCTTGCATATGTATAATCTGTAGCGACGGTCAAATGAGCTATGGGCCATTACTTCTACCTGCTATGAATTATTGTAAATAATAATATGATTTTTCTGTTGTTGTTGGATTTGAAAGCGACTGTGTTTCCGTCTCACTATACCTGCCCACCCTCCTTTCGTATTTATAAGTATGGCTTATTTTAATACTTAGTTATTCTTATATTTGTATAAGTTAAGTTGATTATTTTTCTATAATCCCCTATTTAAGTATATATACTAGTATGCGACTATACCTGTATTGCATACAAATTGAACTTACTAGTCATTGAGGTATAACTATTATTAATTATTTTATTTATCACATATTTGTCTCCAAGGCATTTGTAAGACATTATTTTATAGAAGTATAATTTGAATTAGATGGGGATCTAATTAAGGTACTAAGTAAGGATGATCTAATGTAAGTTCTCAATAATATAAGATTTTCAGTTAGAATTAATTTGATTTCATGGATGGTCGTGTTATCCAATTGTTTTCTCTAGCAGCTTCAATTAAGTTATTCAGTACTCATGTGAAACGAAGCCTGGTTTTCGAATAATGTGTACTTAAGTGTAATAAATATTTGCATAATTTATATATTGTTCTCATTATATTACAACCCAAAAGGACTGTCTTGATTTTTTTACCATTAATATGATCCGACGAGGCTCTCAGCAATCTGCCACCAGAAGGCCCTACGTTTCTTCGGACATATCATGCGGTCTCCTAAGCATAGTCTGGAGAAACACATGATCGTGGGTCAGATGGAGGGAAGACGAGCCAGGGGCAGAGCACCCTCAAGATGGATAGACGCCATAAAGAAAACTGTGGGGCCGGACATCCAGACGGCAGTCCACAGCACTTACAACCGCAGCCAATGGAGAGCAAGCTGTTGTGGTCGCGATCCTCAGCACTGAGGGACCGAGAAAGAAGAAGAATATGATCCGAAGGGGTCGGGTCCATAGTAAGGGTAAAAAAATCAATAGCCCTCGAAATATGTATAAATAGACTGATGAATGTGAATAGACGAGAGGTGTGACGTGACGCAGTACTGAGACTACTTTATCTGCATACCCCTGCAAGTTTGGGTGGTAATAAAACAATAAGATACCAAAATATTGTTTTATTATCTTTAGCACATAATCAATAATATACCGCAATATACACAGTGTACTAAATGACTTAAAGTGGACCTTACAGTGAGTGTTCAACATGATAACATGACGCGTACGTACAGTGGAATTTAAAAACATAATATGGGGTTAACGATAACTTAAAAATAATGAATTTCTAACTGTCCTCCTCTTCAATCTTAGGCGCCAGGTAGTAGCGAATGTGGCCAATGTCTTGGATGCGGTACTCTACCACGAGTGGAACATCAGCTGACATCGATAATTGAACCTGTCAAAACATTTTTCAAAATGATTTTACAGTTCAAACCCGTCAAAGAAGTACTCTAGAGTAAAAAAATCATTGGGATTTCAACCCTAGTCTTAAGGTGTGTGTAATTTTTTTTTTATATATCAAACAACTATGCATCTTGTCTGATAGTAAGCGGTGACCACCAATAGTCCACAGCAGTGATACCATAATGTATGTACATGTTGAATGTTGTGATGATATGTTGCTCTGTAAAATTTTATAGAAATGTGTTCTCTCAGCATTCAGGAAATAAGATAAATACTTACTTGCGGACTGAGAGATGTGGCTTTGGTGAAATAGTTTAGGTACTGGCAGGCAAAGGTGAGAGTGACGGGCTCATCCATTTCAATGACAACTGCTTCCTCTTCCTTGTCCACAGAGGCAGTCTGTGCTAGCTTGATGTTGGCTGAGCCAATGTCACCAGTTGCAGAGAATTTTACTCCTGTGAGAAATTAATATTAATTTTAACATCAGAAAAGATTTATATTAACATCACAAAGTCAATTGAGCAATGAAAAACAATGGTACAGATCACATCTGTGCCATTGTGCATTCAATCAGCACAGGCTCCATCATTCAATTTTATACCATGGTCTGAAACCACTACTCAGTGACATAGTATAAAAGAATATATGGAGGCTGCCTCTAGGCTTGGTATGCAACATCATTGAATAGTGAAGTTGTGGGTGGCTTATCTTAGTTGTATGTAAACTTCCTACAAATTATATATCAAGTCGTAAGATAGTAGTAGTAAGATATCATACCCTCTTTAGTGCATGAGATAACCATAGACTCTCCAAACTGAGAGAGATCGCGGCAAATCCGTGCAAACTCGGCGCTTGGCAGTCGAATGGTACAGCTGTATTCAGTCTCTGGGATGCCTAAAAACATTCAATGTTTGTCTTGTCAACTGTCTCGTAAAATATATGAGTTTGAGCTTAGTAACAAAAAATAACTCCACCCGAAATATGGAATTATGCTTAGTTCAGTGCAGGAGTCAGCCTGGAGATCATAAGTTAATGATTGAAGCTCTAGCACTATTTAAATAAGACTAACAAAGCACTTACAAGATTTCCCAAACTACTATATCTACTTAAGAAACATGTCCTTATTCTAAATTGTATTAGGAAAATATATATGCCATATTTACCTAAATGCTCAAGATCTAAGTTCATGAGTTTCATCTCATAATCAGACACCTTCTCCTGGTTAGGGCTCTCAAACACAAATGTGACTGTGTCTGCATTATCCTGGGCCTTCATGGTCACTGTGTCTTTGTCACCAGCACACTTCAGGATTTTTGACATACTGTTCACAAGACACAAGTTAATTATTAAACATTATAATTATTCTCCCTGCCTACACTGTTTGTCCGCTAGTTGATAAGTATTTATTATGTTTACTCTGCACCTCCGGGTGCCATAGGACAACGACAACAACAACAACTATGTACCACTAATCTCCACTCTTTCTGATGAAGCTGTAAGTAGCTGGTAATGTATGATGATTATAGGCACTTCATACTAGTACTCCTAAACATATTCAAGACCATTATAACAATGATAACTTATATATAATATATAAGGTATTCCAACCATTTTCCACTATTAGTATTGTTCCTATGTAACTCAGACTCATGACAGTATTGAGATACACATATATAACATTTCTCTGGCCATGGTCTACGGTACTGCCAGTCTCCTTATCCAGGTCTCCTTACTGCCAGAATTGTAATGCCAAAAGCTCAACATTTCACATGATAGAAATTCTACATAAGACTATACTAGGACCTCTCAGAAATATGTGTTATTTACCTTCCCAAATTCATTCCCATAGATATATTTCTGTCACATCTGTACTTGTCGAAGCCATCTGCTCGGAGGGTTAAGGACACCAGTGACACATGGGAATTGTCCATGGCCTAGAAACAACAATATTTGTGTAAGAATTCTATGCTTTTTGTTACACTTCTTAATGATTTTCTGCTATAATCAGTAATTGGATGCATAACATTACACCAGACACTGCTTTGCAAAAACAATATCAAAATAGTGCTAACTAGACAGAAGATTACTAATAGTTGAATACAAAATGTTAAATTGAAATCTAGTCAGACATAATCTTCTCGGTCTCTCAATAAGATAAACCAAAGAACTTCCATATTAATTTCAGTGTCTGGGCAATATTCATTTCTATCAAAGTTACCTGCAATTGAATCCCATTGTCATCACAGTCGAATGTAGCTTGTGTGAGGAGGTCCTTGATGGCCTCTAGGACCTTTTTAAGAATGGAGCTACGGAGTAAGCGTGCCTCAAACATTGCGAACTAGAACAAAAAATGTATTATTAAACACGTAACTGATGTTTACCATACGGTCTGAGTAATAACGAGAAGTATTTGATAAAATACTTGTAATTTCAACTTAAAAAGATCACCAAAAGGATGCAGACTTAACACCGTATAGCCGTTTGAATCATCCACGATTACAATTCAAGTTATATATGGATACATACATATCCTTGTTCTATAGATAATACGTACATTAAAGGTCTCTTTAACTTACTTTTATGGTGGAATTCGTTAGTAATAACAGAAATTATCACGATTAAACTGCACAATGCTCTCGAGTCGGTGACCTTACAAACGGCAAATTGGAATGTCTGTCAAATGGTAGCGGGAAAAAACGGCGCCAAATCTGACATCTACCGCAAGTGTCAAAAATATTTTTCTTTACAGACAACAGTGTGAGACTATACTCCTTAGTCATCCATAAATTTTGATTATTATGTTATAACACGGGCAGTTATTATTATTAGTTCCTCAAATAGCTCTACAAAGCATAAGAAATTTCGTTTGGTAGAATTTACAGGACATAAGACATAAATAATAACCTAATAACTAACGCTCCACTAACCATAATATAGATTTAATTGTTGTTGACGACTCCATAGCATTATTGGTATAAACCTTATTGGTTTTTTTTGTGTTATGTTCACCTAATGTTATACATTTGATTATATGATAAAGAAATAAAAAAAATAATAATCGGAGTACTTTAATTTATGTCATAACCCAAGTATTATCACTACAGGATTTTTGGGACAGCGGATAGAGCTTCAGAAAAACATATTAGTTTTAATTAAGTCATTTAAAATTTATTTTCATACAAAACACTTATTCCATATTTATGCAATA
>JACCPG010005231.1:0-10267 GCA_016069955.1 Drepana arcuata
AAATAAATACACCCTTTTAATAAAATTATTATGATAAATAAACATAGCGTAAGTAAATAAAACATACTTTAACTTAAGAGTGACAGTAAAAATAGAACAAACTTAAAATAAAACACCTGTTTTTTAATGTGCCAAGAAGGCTGGCAGCATCAAGCTTATCCAGAAATATTCAACGCATATCGGCATAGCTGCTAACCAACATCGGAGAAATTAATACTATTTTGACCGAAAGAACACGTATTATTTAAACTCCGTTATGATAGTATCAACCGTCATTTGTTGACATAAATATTAAATAACGAATCAACACATTATTGCTTTCTTATAGTGTATCTGTTAAGTCGTTCTAATATAGTAAATTTACTAGCTGTGCCCGCGACTAAATCCGCGTGGAATAAAAAAAATTGTTTCTAAAATAAAAGTAGCTTAAGTTACTCCTTTTTACATCAGCTATCTGCTAGTGAAAGTCCTGTCAAAATCGGTCCAGCCGTTTCAGAGATTAGGCGGAACAAACAGACAGACAGGCAAAAATTGTAATGGTATATGTACCGTGTATACATCCATATGCAGTTAGTAAAAAGCGGTTATTTTAATTTTACAAACAGACACTTCAATTTAATTTTTTTGTATGTATAGATAATTAAATATTAACCACAGTTGTCTACGCGCTCTCAAGTATCGATCATATTGGATCTGTGTCATCTTAATGTCAGTCAGTGCTATGATGACGCAACTATAGTTCCTGGAGCCTTACCATGTTACGCTATTGCGATCATAATTCAAGAGTCTGATAGAGGGAGAGCATATTTTGATGTGTAATCCAAAAATCGCAAAATATCGCGTCTCATTAGGGGCCCAGTATATTGAATTAAAAGAAGTTTTTTTGATTCAATGGGAGTATTGGGGGAGCATTGACTTAAGATATTAAATATATCCAGTACAATTCCCGTTATACCCAGTTATGTAGGCAAATAGGCGTCAATTTCGACACCAAATCCCTAAAGGAATTTTAGAATTGGTTTTAGCTTTAGAATTGTATTCAACAAAAAAAATATTTATATAATATATCCTCACGCCTTCCCATAAGGGTCCCCGAAGGGGTAGGCAGTAAACGTTGATCAAATCCCCTTCATCATTCAGCATTTAGCTTCACATACAAACTAAACTAACCACTCAGGTATCAGACCATTAATACAGAAACAAATCTTCAACCCGGAACTGGGCCTCTTACAGTTTCATAATTATAAATAATGGAGGAGCCTGTGAATGAAAACAAAGTGGTTTCTGATTAATTATTGAGTTTCTAGGGGTAATGGCGGGTAAGTCGTGAGAATAATTAATGGCACCCGAAAGCCGGCATTAACAATCGAAGCCAGGGGACAAAGAAGCAATCTATAAAATTAAAGCTTTCGGTGGACGAACACTGAGGATACCTAGGTATATACATTTAGCCTGGTAAATAGGTATTCAAATATCGTGGTGGCTGAGGGTAGTTGCCTGCAACACATAGATTGTAAGTTCGAATCCCGACTGAACAATGAGTTTTTTCTGAAATTAAGTGCAGTGATTAGCCACCCCATAAGATTTACGATGATGGAATACATCATCTACGATGTAGAAGAAACTCAAAGGACGTACGCGTATAGTCGGGCTTGAGAAACGGTCATGGACTCGCCATTTGTCACGTTGGCACCTAAAATATATCTCCGTTGAAAAGTGGTTGTCTGGGCACTAGCTACATACCTCTGCCTAACCATTTGGGGACCCTCGTGAGTAGGCGTGAAGTTATTATGTACATACTTACTGAAGAGTATTTTTTCATGTTTTTGCTTTAAATATTACATTATTCAATATACATAATATTCAATATAAAGACGTGGTGGCCGAGTGGTTCGAGCAGTTGCCTGCGACGCAAAGGTCGCAAGTCCGAATCCCGACTGTACCAATGAGTTTTTCTGAACTTAAGTACAGTGCTTAGTCACACCACGAGCTTTACGGTGAAGGAAAATATCGAGAAGAAACCTGCATACGTCTGAGAAGAAATTCAAAGGCGTATGTATAGTCGTGCTTGAGTAACGGCGAGGGACTCGCCATCTGTCACGTTGGCACCTAATAAACCTCTGGCGGAAAGTGGGTGTGTGGGTATTACCTATACACCTCTGCCTACCCCTTCGATGATCCTTGTGGGAAGGCGTGAGGATATATTATTATATTATTACATAATATGCTTGTGACCAAATACAATTTCTCAATATTAGAAGAGTTATGTCGCAGTCAATGCAAGAAATAATTACCATTAGCTAGCGTAATTATCGGATAGGATACTTACTCTCTTAGTATTAATGAAATTCCGAACCACTCTAACCTGTGGCTGCGATTGCGTCTTAAGAAACAGCTTCAGCACGACTGTGTAATTATATATTCAACTTAAATGGGCTTTAAACTCGATGTAAAATGATGTTAATGCTTTAAAAACGACTTGAAACAAAATGTAGACGATAACGATTATTCTGACGTTAAACTACAATGAATTGCGTAATATTGCGAATGGAACTTAGCTTGATATAAATCAAGTAGTATCGAAAGAAATATTTATTTGCTCGTTTAATGTAGCGTATATAATATACGTTTACGTATCACGCGTAGGCACTGCTAGTTCATGTAATTTTTGTGTAGCGTAGTATAAAATGTTAACCATAATTTCATTCTGACTCCTCCTGTGGTTTTATAATAATAATAATAATAAGGCACTATATATTGCAGTGGTGTCGCGTTGTGCCTACTATATTTAGAGAAATAGTGCTACCGGTACAACTCGGTTCTGTAGTTAAACGTTGAAACAATCTTTGATGTTTGTAGGAGCGAAGTAATTACTAGGTACATCTAGGACCAACTGTGAACTCTAAGGAGGGTCCATTTCTTAGACGTACTCTCCAACTCGTTAGTGTACCAGCGTCAGATACGTAACTCTAGCTTCCAGTCTTTGTACTGTTTAAAGGTAAAACTTTTCAGCGGGAAGTTCAACTTTGTCTTTTTAATCATCGTTGCTTAAAACGTTCAGTGCTTTTTGTACCGTACGCTTAGTACAGCTCAACATATTCGGATTGTTTTTACTTATTTATCCACTTTATTCATACACTTCTGCCTACCCCTTGTGAGTAGGCTCGAGGACATGTCATATCATATAATATATTAATATCTTTATCGTTTTAAAATTAAGTGCTGGCTAACGTGCCTCTTTACGCTTACCTAGTAAAAATATTATAAATATAATATGTATACGACACTTATATCCCGTTATATTAATCATCCTTAAGGTGGTTCTTTAAATATGATAATTTGCTCCATTATCCAATCAAACTGAAGACAAAAATTTTCCTACCTTTCTTCCTAGCCTTTTTTCAGGAAGCCGACCCATTGGCACGGTGTTACCTCGCTAGCATAAGCTTAGCATTGATAAAGAAGCGAAAATTAGCATGATGGCATATTATATACGTTTTTCATGGTCCATTTGACCTTTATCTGTTGGATACTAGCCAACGCCGGATTGGTACTCAACTTGTCGTGCAAGTAAGTGCCTGAAAACTTCCTCAGAAAGCATTGTCCCGATCTTATCGAAAGCGCATTCACTATCTTTCATACTTGAATCTCAATAGCATGTTAAAGCTATACTTGTGTCAGTTGTAACAAAATAGAAAAAATATCTTGTCATACTGTTACATTATAAACGCGAAAGTTTGTGAGGATATTTTTCCCTAGTTTAAATAAAAAATACTAAACGGAATTGTTTGAAATTTGGCCTTAAGAAAGATTATTGCCTGGATGTGTTAACATAAGATACGTTTTACTCCAGAAAAAAAATACCATTGAAATCACCTTTTACGTGGATGAAACCGCAGAGCACAGATAGTATAAACATAAGATAGTCTTAATCTAATATTATTTAGGGTTAATCACGGACATTTCGGGACCCCAGTTACAACAACACAAGGCGACCAACTTGAGGTAAAGTAAAATTTCCTATAAAATATATTATTATAATAATACCTACGAGGTAATTCTGTCCGACTGCAGTACCAATGCGTTTATGTGGTTAAGCTAAAAATAAAGCTATTTACCTGCATAAAGATTTAAAGCAAAGTAATTTAAGCTGTGGTGGTCGAATGGTTCGAACCTGCAACACAAAGATAGCAAGTTTGAATCCCGACTGTATCAATGACTTTTTCTAAGTACAGTGATTAGTCTCACCATGAGCTTTCGGTGAAGGAAAACAGCTCCCCAGGTCCCCTTGTGAGCAGGCGTGAAGATAAGTAAAAACTGGATTTAGTATATGATTTCAGTCAAATTTGACCATACTAAGTGGTTTGTAAGTAATTTGCATTTTTTTTAGAAAACTTTTATACATATAACTGAATGTTTTTCTGTATGTCCTTTATAGAATCGTAAACGGCTGGATCGATTTTAACGAAATTTTCTGTTACATCAGGGGGTTTCGAGAATGGCTTAGATTCACAATTGGACCCGATAGGTGGCGCCACTGGTTTCGTTGCTTTTATTTTTGTTACCCAAGCGAAGCTGAGCGGGACAACTAGTATGATATAAAACATACTAAACAGGATGCTCAAAAAAATACAACACAAGCTCAAACAGATGTCACAATATTTTGAATTGAATAAAAAAGCAACGAGGCTAATCCGCCCGAGGTTCGGGTTGCGTTTTTAGCTGCGTGGAGGCGTTTTTGGTCACACGCATGGCAGCCTCATATAATGGGAAATGACATAACTCACGACTTATATTATTTTATACGGGTTCGTATATAACCAAACTGTTACTTCTTTTTAAGTTTAACAGCCGTAACTTAGTCGTCCATATTCTAGCTGTGAAGCTCGAGTTTGTGGATTCGATTCCCGCTCGGGTCAGATATTCATGTTTGAACTCCTGTAGTAGTTGTAGGTACTCAAGTTAGGAATATCGTAAATTCAAGCAATGGTAGTTTTAACATTAACTCTATAAAAATATAAAAATGTACATTGTTTGACAGTGAAGCTTTTTTTTACAGTTTTTGTTTGGTTCACACTCATGACTTTTATTATTTGATTAATGAACCTGAAAAAGGTAGGTTATTATGCTAACAATAAGGCTGATTAATGTTAAAGAAAGGTATCGAAGTATTTTTTTTAATATCAAGGCTAAGAAATATCAAATAGAGCCATGGTGGCCGAGTGGTTCGAGTAGTTGCCTGCGACACAAAGATCCCAAGTTCGAATCCCGACTGTACCGATGAGTTTTTCTGAACTTAAGTACAGTGATTAGTCAGACCACGAGCTTTACGGTGAAGGAAAACATCGAGAGGAAACCGGCATACGTCTGGGAAGCAATTCAAAGGCGTATGTATAGTCGTGCTTGAGTAACGGCGATGGACTCGCCATCTGTCACGTTGGCACCTAATATATCTCTGGCGGAGAGTGGGTGTGTGGGTGTTACCTATACACCTCTGCCTACCCCTTTGGGGATCCTTATGGGAAGGCGTGATGATATATTATTATTATATTATAAGAAATATGTTTTAGATGTGATGTTTTATTGATACCCACTAATTGAATCATCATTCTTATCTTTACCATGAATCATGTATACAAAAATTATCCATGTTTTTTTTTTATTTACATAAGATCGTCTTCCCACAAAAATCCCCGAAGTGGCAGTCATAGCACTCTTTTTTCCGGTAATTTCTCCAGGAGAGCTCCTCTGTGCTCGATAGGCAAGACCCGAACCGTGAGTTCATTCCATAACCTGAGTGATTAGATTCTTGAACTTAACAGTTTGTCTGCCAACACATCCAAATTAACTTAATAATTAGATATTTGTGTTGGTGACAAATTAAAGTAACGATCTCCGGATCTTCCACAGAAAATTGGTTCAGTAAATCTTATAAGAGCTAATAAAATCTTTATAGGTATTGATCAAAGTAATTATTAAGTTACGAAGTATTCGCTAAGTCACTTTTAGGGATACCATTATTTTTTTCTGCCAGAGTAGATGTTAGAACTTTTCTTGCTTCACACTTTCTCGGTGGCTGTTGAAGAATAATATCATGAACGTAATTAAGTTTACTTGGGCTATAATCTGTCTGCCTTTTAACGAATAATAAATAGCGATAGTTAGTAGATATTTATCCAGGCTTCTGATAGATAGAGATATTATAGCGATTTTGCCGTAAGTAATGGTTCTCTAGTAGTACGAATTGCCAAATTAAATGATCTATGCCATATACCTCAATGTAAACAGTTTCTTTGGAATTATATTTCCCAATTTTCAAAACAACTGGCGTGAACGAGGGTGACATTGTAAAGATGAAGAAAGGCATGTTGGTTTGGACATATATTAATGATGAGTGACAAAAGATTGACGAAACAGATATACAAAGCTAAATTGTGTGCAAGAAGAGGCAGAGGAAGATCACGTTCAAACTACCTAGATCAAATCGATCGGGCCCTCAAGAATGGGAACGTCAAGAGTACTAGAAACCGACGAGCATGTATGAAGAGACTGATGAATGTGGACAAAGCGAAAGGGATATGTAAGTCTAGAGTAAATTAGCGCTCTATACTTACTCTACTCACTTACTCTACTTACTCTCTCTACTTACTTTCTGCCTATCCCGTTAGTGACTCGGAGTGAAGATATGTGTGTAATATTTACTTTTCATGATAATTGCAAAAAAATCCGTTGAGCTGTCGGGGCGTGATGTTGTATATACTTAGGTAATACAATAATTCTAACATCTTGAACTTTCGTGATCATATTTTTTTATTAAGTATTATTTAGACGAAAGAACTACAGCTTTCGTTCAAGAATTCCGATATAACGTTCTAATTGTATCCGAGAAAAGTCTTGCTTAAACTGAGCAGAAAATCCTTCAGACGGATATTTCAAGGTAAAATTTAGTTTGGTTCTTTTGTGTAGTCAGTTTGAATTTAAACTGAAATGCCTTTGTAGTTAGGTAACTTGGTACGACCTACCTCTACCAGTGTAATTAGATTACTCGGTACCTATCTACCAAACACAGTTTTGTTTTGCCTTAAATCAGCGTTTACTCGACGTAATACTTATGTAGATCACACACAGTTTGTCATTACATTTTTATTTTCTTCTTCATGGCAGAAATAATCGCGGTGTGAATAATGAAAAGACAATTTGAGCTGACGACGTGAATCGTCGACATGAGTTCAACGGACCGCAACTGGCTGCGTACCTATGCCGCTAGTGCCTGTATAGAGTATACAATCCCTACTACACTAAATGGTTCAACATTCATTGCATAGGTATCCTCATCACAAAAGATCTATAATTTCCCGTTTTTCCTGACCTAAAAGTGAACTGCTTAACTGTGTTTGCATTTTACCGAAACAAAACATTTTTTTTGTTAGTAAGGGATTACATGTAATATAATTGACTAGTAAAAGTAGAACAAAAGCTTTCAAGGAGTGACCTAGTGAACTATGTTTCTAGATTCTTATGATACGGTTATTGTATAATTTAAATACGAAACATGATTATTATATTTATGTAGATAGAACGGCGTCGGCAGGGTGTCGGCGCGCGTGCGCGGTAAGGCTTCTGCGCTCCTG
Source organism: Drepana arcuata (assembly GCA_016069955.1). Lineage (NCBI taxonomy): Eukaryota > Metazoa > Arthropoda > Insecta > Lepidoptera > Drepanidae > Drepana > Drepana arcuata. The sequence continues at coordinate 7,632 of JACCPG010005231.1, forward strand.
TCCCCGTCTGTCAACCCGAGGACGCCTGCCGTGCGGGCGGTCGTTCGCTCACCGTCCTACGCGATACGATAATCGAGTACGAATCGATATTATTCGAGTATAAAAACGATTTCAAACACCTGATCATCATGTCACACATCGATCAAGAAAGTACTTAAGTAAAAGTTCATGTGAAGCGTGACCGCGCTTACATTGAACAAGTTGCAGAAATATGATTCAGTGATCAGCATTAGTGAACGGTGTGTGTTTATTTGTGGTTTTAATTAAACAGAAGACTGGCAAGACCGTACATATTAATAGCAAATTCATACTTAAACAGGTACGTTTTTCGATAGAGCTTTACATGAGGATATGTATACATACTTTTAGTCCTATATTTATTTCTTCTAAACATACCAGCTTTTATTTTAATGTTTAGTTGCATTATACTCCTCACTAAGGATTCACTAACTCGTACGTATGTATTTTCGCTACGTATGCAAGTTCTGTTAATGCTATTGGTTTTTACTTCTCTTGATACTTGATATGGGTTTGGTAGAAATAGTGTTTAAACTTTCAAATTGGCGAAATATTTTGTTGCAACTAATAACTTAATGATTTAGTGATGTAGATACTTATACTCACTACACGGATAACCACTATTGTCAATAACAGTTTTCAAACCGGCTCTTAAATTTGCTTTACAATACTAAATGCTTTGTAGGAAGCTCTTAAAATGTGGTAACAAAATAACCTAGAAATGTTATTTCAACCCCATTGATCTTGTCGGTTTATATTACATACGCATTGGACAATGAACATTAATATCATCATCATAAATCTAAGAGCTGGGCTCTTGTTGCTATCTCTGATGCCAATTCCTTCATTTGTCTCTGTCCGGCGCAATCAGTTTGAAATAAATATGAGTGAAGTTGAATGAATAGTTATTAAAATACGATATATGACGTAAAGTTCGCAACATATAGATAGTGTACTAGCTGCATCCTACGTTTTACTTGTTAACAGGCCATAGCTATAATCCTAAGGGACAGTGATTGTTTTGGGATAAATTGTAGGTACGTTGGTAAACAAGTTTATAGAACTATACATACACATATTGTCATAGCGTAGTTTCTTACGGAGTAGGTAGAAATAATAGAGCTCCTCTAGACTTACAAACCTCTTTCCATTCATTAAGGGTAATATAAATATATATTTATTTGATCCAGCCGTTTCAGTGTGAAAAAGAAACAATAATAACTGGCACGGTTGAAAAGAAATTCAAAGGCGTATGTATAGTACCTGAGTAACGGTGATGGACTCGCCATCAGTGTTGTTGGCAACTAAAACATATATCGGGCGGAAAGTGGGTATGTGGGTACTACCTGTACACCTCTGCCTACCCCTTCGGGGACACTTGTTTCAAATTCAATCTCACTGACACTCACACGCCCGCGGACATGGTGGGTACCTTCGTCCTTCCCGACTTGTACAATACACTCACACTTACAAACACTTTTCGGCTAGGATCCCGACTTGAATCACCAGTGATCTACATAATGAGCAACTCTGTATACTGGAAGGTAACCAACCAACCTTCGGTTGGTTCGGTAGCCAACTGCGACAAATTTCGACGACGACATTTCTGTGTTACCACGCGGATTACTACAACTGCAACTGGGTATTCTCATTGTCTTTTATTGTGTCAGCCATCTTCTTTTTTCATTTTCCTTAAAAGACGGAAAGGATAAAAACCCACTCTACAGAATACTACAAGACTCTGTAGGCCTTATGTAGTACATACAAAAAGTTATCCATTTCATACATCCATGAGTGTATAGAATATGCAGAATGTGGTAGATGAGAAAGTCTTTAATTTTACATATTGTTTATTATTTGATGTGCATTATGGCTTTGTCATGCAGATCCAATTGCAAACTGTTGGCTCTCTTTAAACGAAGTAACAATCAACAGTTGACAACTATTTATAAATTCCTACGAATATTATAAATGCGAAAGTTGGTGCGTATGTTTGTTTCGCTTTCGCGCACAAACTACTGAACAGAGTTCATTGAAAGCTGACACAAATATAGATTATAAGCTGAATTAGCATATAGCATACGTTTAATTCCAGAAAAACTCTAGCAATGATATAGAGTCTTACGCGGATAAAAGAGCGGGACACAGTTAGTTTTAATAGTTACCTTGAATATTTACTTACAAATTAAACGATATTTAAGTACTTTAACCATATAAGCTACGGTACGGAAGAGCCTCTGCTCTTCCGTACCGTAGCTTATATGATATGAGTGCGTGCATATAGCGTGTGATATGAGTCTTTACTCATATCACAGGCTCACGCTTAAAATAAACACTAGTTATGTAATTTGATATTATTGTAACCGAACAAAGAAGCTATAATGATTTACACTAACTCATTAAATCAATCGGTACAATCGCTATTGTGCCTTCGTGTAGAGATGCAGTGTAAAATACACTTTTATTTATTCTGAGAAATTATCTGGTTTCATCGCAATGTTTACCTTGTATTCTAACTGATTACTATAGACCTGAGCTTGAACTGCCATATCAACACATTGTTACCAGGATCCTTTACGGCATCACATTCGATCATGAACAACAATATACGGCTATTA
>JACCPG010005233.1:0-19527 GCA_016069955.1 Drepana arcuata
TTGACGTGACTTTCACTGGCAGATAGCTGATATAAAAAAGAGTAACTAAGGCTACTTTTACTTTAGAAACTGAACAATATTTTTTTTTGTTAAATTCCACGCGGACGAAGTCGCGGACACAGCTAGTAAATAAATATTTTTTTTTCTGCAATAGAGTGATATATCAGATCACGAGTTTTTTGGCGAAGAAAAACAAGGTGATGAAATTTGTATAGAAATGCACTATTATTATTGACCCCTTTTGATACATAAAAGCGTTGCAATTCGATAACATTATTCGTAGATCTGATCAAGTATATCCGAAACCTGCGAATTGATTATTCTGAGTAATTATTATTATTATAATATTATATTTTATACATATTATTATAATATTATATTTATATACGATATTAGATCGAATCCGCAATGAAGAGATTCGCAAATCAACTGGCGTGAATGAGGGCGTGATTGTAAAGATGAAGAAAGGCATGTTACGTTGGTTTGGACACATAGAAAGGATGAGTGAAGAAAGATTGACGAAACAGATATACAAAGCAAAAGTGTGTGCAAGAAGAGGCAGAGGAAGGCCACGTTCCAACTACCCGGATCAAATAGATCGGACTCTGAAGGACGGGAACGTTAAGAGTACTCGAAACCGACGAGCATGTACGAAGAGACTGATGAATGTGGACGAAGCGAAAGAGGTATGTAAGTCTAGAGAGAACTGGCGCTCTATACTCTGCCTACCCCGTTAGGGACTTGGCGTGATGATATGTATGTATGTATGCCATTAATTTGTTCATCATCCCTGGCAGCGGTGTGTCGCCCAAGATAAGGCCCGTGCGCCACAGAACAGTCTCCACGTCCTTTGTGTTCTTCAGTGCATAATTTATTTCGTGTGTTCCTTTGCACTATCTGAAGTTTAAGCATTGTGTTACCTAAATGTGTAGTTATTTCTGAATTATCGCCCGGTGGCGGTGTCTACTACCACCTTGGCGCATACAGAACATACTTATATATATCCTCACGCCTTCCCACAAGGGTCCCCGAAGGGGTAGGCAGAGGTGTATAGGTGATACCCACACACCCACTTTCCGTCAGAGGTATATTAGGTGCCAACGTGACAGATGGCGAGTCCATCGCCGTTACTCGAGCACGACTATACATACGCCTCTGAATTTCTTCTCAGACGTATGCAGGTTTCCTCTCGATGTTTATAGTTAGGTTAGTACATACTTGCATTACATAAATAGCTTTCGCAATGTACAATGGTAGTAATATTATTCAGTGCTGCCATTCGGCAGAATATTTTGATTTGATTTGATATAATTATATATCAAATCAAATCAAAATATTTTTATTTCACATAGGCCTAGATGGGCACTTATAAAACGTCGAAAAAGGTGCACGGTTCGGGTCGGTCGTTTCCATGGAGAAGAACCGGCAAGAAACTCCATGGTTACTCTTTTCAAATCATTAGGCATATACAACAATAATATTTTTTAGTTACAGCAATAGTACCCAAGTATGGGGGAACAACGTAGGCCCGACAATAGGTCGCTGCTTACTATACAAAGCATACATAAAACAAGATAATTATAACAATGTTAGCAAGATCTAAAGATCTACAAAGCCTACAATGTTCTCACAGGGACAGGGACTGCCCTTCCATTTGCTTCTGTCCAGCGCAACCTCTTTGGCCTCCCTATACGTCATGAGAGACCTTTTCTTTGATGTGACCCATGTATGTTAATCTTGGTCTTCCTGTTCCTCATTTCCCCTCTACTTTACTCTAGAAGGAAAGCCTTCTATGATATTTCTAAAGAAGATGATTTATCACTGTATTTAAAATCGGAAAAATGCATAGGTACAGACGGTAATCGAACTTGCAGTCTTTGCGATGCAGGCGACTGGCAACCCCTGGGCCACCACAGCTCTCCAAATTCAAATGAACTCAAAAACGTAATTAAAGCTTAGTCTATGAGTTAGTCATTCTAGCTTTTGCTTTATTTATTTACTTGCTGCCCCGGCGAACTTTGTAGCACATAAAAAGTCAAGAATTTTTTTGTTTTTACTTATTTCCTCGTATTTTTTTAAATGTTTCTATCCCTAAGAGCCTTCCTCAGACTTTATCAAACACAACAAAATATTCATCCACATCGATTCAGCCGTTTTAGAGTTTTGCGCTTAGCCACACATTTAGTGACTCACTTTTATTTATAAATAGTAATAGTAATAGTATCGACTTGCCTTCCCACAAGGGTCCCCGAAGGGGTAGAAGGGTTTTTTTTTATACAACAAGAGTGGCAAACAAGCATACGGCCCACCTGATGGGAAACGGTTACCGTAGCCTATTTACGCTCGCGATACCGAAGTATCACTTGCGCGTTGCCACTCTGTGTTCGGAGAGTTACAGTGTGTTGGCAGTATAATGGGTTTAATCCCTCTGCTTCCAACACAATGTAACAATCCTCCCCCTCCCCAAGGAGCTACGATATCGTTATATATCGTTGTCTAGTTCCCATAGTACAAGCTTTGCTAGGTTTGGGGTTAGGTCAATCTGAATGGCAGTCCCAAGATATTTATTATTCAGGCTACAAGGGTCTCCGAAGGGCTGACAGAGGTGTACTGATAGTAGTACTACTACCCAAGGGAGGGGGGAGCTTGTGACGTGATCTTTAATCACTGTAATTAATGTATATATATATATCAAATTGTCGAGTGTAACCGCAAGACACACCTAGTGATTTTGACCTCTGTCAAACGAACTTGGTAAATTGTCTGTGCCTCCAGTCTGTGTCTCCAAAGGTGAGTGAAACTGCGCGCGTCATTCAGCGTCAATTCTCTTGAGTCTTTCACTTAGGAGTGATGCTTTGGCTCTGGAATGTCACAATATATAATATTTCAATTCTAGAGCCGCGTGACAGATTCGCTTAAGAATATTTCTAAGTGCCAACGTGACAGATGGTGAGTCCATCGCCGTTTCTCAAACACAACTATAATATGAATTTCTTCTCATCTGTATGGAAGTTTCATCTCGAGGTTTTCCTTCACCATAAAGATCGTGGTGTGACTAATCACCGTACTTAAATCAGAAAAACTATTTGGATGAGTCGGAATTAGAACTTGCAATCTGTACATTGCACGCTCGAACCACTCGGCCACCACTCCCTCTTATTTATTTATTTATTAAAACTTCCTGCAAAACATTTTGCTAAGGCGAACTTAATGCCGAAGGCATTCTCTACCAGTTAACCTTTGGGTGATGCAGAGATAGGCATGGCAGGCTATAAAAGAAATAAATAGTTAGGGAATATAAACATAAATTATATATTATATATTATTACAATATACTATGGAATATAATATGTAATGATATCATACATCTAATTATATAATAGACAATGTATAAATACGAATAAATCTACTTATAATACATGTACATATATATATAATATATATATATAAATATCATATATAATACACATAAATATTATTCAGTTTCTGCATGTTTGGAAGTAAAGCTGCTTCACTTTCGCTTTAAATGTGTCACGGCTATTACACATCTTATATCTTTTATAATCTAGTATCAGCCTCTGTATATAAAATCCCTTTCAGTTCATGCTCCCGTTATACATTTTAGGTATTTCAATGACATGTAGAGGACAAATGTGTGTCCTTGTTATACAATAGATAGCGTGAGCGTGGACAGAGAATGATCTTGTCTGGGAGGCAGGACCCTATTGATATATAATCAAATTTCTAATAGTGTTCTTCGCTGGCTGAAGAAGTTACACACTCGACCAATCACGACCACTGTTATATAGGTGTGCCTAAAACAACTGGAGCCTAGACAAACATCATTATCACCCCGCATATTGTACCAAATAATTAAATTAGAGCCGTGGTGGCCGAGTGGTTCGAGCAGTTGCCTGCGACGCAAAGGTCGCAAGTTCGAATCCCGCCTATACCAATGAGTTTTTCTGAACTTAAGTACAGTGATTAGTCACACCATGAGCTTTACGGTGAAGGAAAACATCGAGAGGAAACTTGCATACGTCTGAGAAGAAATTCAAAGGCGTATGTATAGTCGTGCTCGAGTAACGGCGATGGACTCGCCATCTGTCACGTTGGCACCTAATATACCTCTGGCGGAAAGTGGGTGTGTGGGTATTACCTACACACCTCTGCCTACCCCTTCGGGGACCCTTGTGGGAAGGCGTGAGGATATATTATATTATTATATAATTAAATTAACCGCGCTTCTTTATTTTTTCATTACTTAGTAATGATTCTGTGTAATTACACACATACATATTACATATATACACATAATCACTCCCTCAGGGCCACTCCAAACGGCAGAGAGAGTAGAGCGCCAGTTCTCTCTAGACTTACATACCTCTTTCGCTTCGTCCACATTCATCAGTCTCTTCATACATGCTCGCCGGTACGCGTACTTTTGACGTCCCCGTCCGATCGATTTGATCTAGGTAGTTGGAACATGGTCTTCCTCTGCCTCTTCTAGAAACCGGTTACCGAAACATATAGGCGTAAGCGATTGATAGGATATTGGGAATCCTCGCTTTAAGTTTCCTTTCGTAAAATTAGGTTATATATATATATATCCTCACGCCTTCTCACAAGGGTCCCCGAAGGGGTAGGCAGAGGTGTATAGGTAATCCCCACACACCCACTTTCCGCCAGAGGTATATTAGGTGCCAACGTGACAGATGGCGAGTCCATCGCCGTTACTCAAGCACGACTACACATATGCCTTTGAATTTCTTCTCAGACGTATGCCGGTTTCCTCTCTATGTTTTCCGTCACCGTAAAGCTCGTGGTGTGACTAATCACCGTACTTAAGTTCAGAAAAACTCATTGGTACAGTCGGGATTCGAACTTGCGACCTTTGCGTCGCAGGCAACTGCTCGAACCACTCGGCCACCACGGCTCAGGTTATAATTTATGTGGTAAAATGTTGTTGTTGCCGCAATAATACTCAAGGTGCGTAAAATGTTATGGTAGAAATTTATTCAGCGCATTTCCAGTAGTAAAAATTGCATGCCAGTTGATTCTACCACACTTTCGGATTACAGAAATTCTGGCATGTTACTTGAGACCCAGCTATTTGAAAGTATTAAGTTAGCCCAACTGGTAGTCTGCTCACACTCGTCCCATTCCTATCGCCGTTCTAACGGGAGACAGGAGCGAAATTAAGTTCGCTCCGTAACCGCTGTCAAATCCAGGACACATGAAAAAGTCCCCTTTCACGTGAATATATATCGGTGCCTTTAGAAATTCTGGAGTTCCCTCAATACCTGTTACGTGTGATTTGTCGACTTTCTTTCACGTTTGTTATTTACGCTTTTATTGAATTTTTTGTCGGCGGTTTCATTCGACGCGCCGAATTTGTCTCTGTGAATATAGTATATAGCGCAGACAAATTGCTATGAGCCTACATTTATACATCTATATCACAACAGAGGAAGACCACGTTCCAACTACATGGATCAAATCGATCGGACGCTCAAGGACGGTAACGTCAATAGTACTCGAAACCGACGAGCATGTATGAAGAGACTGATGAATGTGAACGAACTCCGTTCCCGTTCGATTTGATCTAGGTAGCTGGGACGTGGTCTTCCTCTGCCTCGTCTTGCACACACTTCTCTGTTCTCTGTTAACGATGGCTATTGTAAGGCATATAGTGATACTAGCTGTCCCGCCCAGCTTCGCCCGGGTGAAAAAGTAAAATTTCTTAAAGCACTTTAGCAGCGCCAGCTATCGGGTCCAATTGTGGTGTAAGCTTTCCTATCTTTTAAGTTGGATCAAACTTCACACGGTGTGAAAATTTGATCAAAATTGGTTAATTAGTTTAAGAGTCCTTCGCGGACAAACAACGTGACACGTAATTTATATATAGTTAATATATATATATATATATTTGCGTATAGTGACGGTATTCACGTGACCGGGTCGTGAGCGCCACACGCGGTGATTTCACTGACACGTAGACAGAAACACGTGACAATTTTGTTGTTCTTAACCATAACGTGCCTTAAATACTAAGGGCGTTTATTTGGACAATTCCACTAAAGTTGTGGAAAGCTTTTTACTCGACTATGACACGAGGAAGGGATGTTTAGCTGTCTGTTTGCCTATTGGTCGGCTGTCTGGTCTACTAGTTAGCTAGTTAGCTCCTGACTGCGAAACTTGAGGTCACGTGTATGATTCCCGCTGAGGGCAAAAAAATTTTAATAAGCACGAGTATTTATACCTTATTCTTGGATGGCCTATACATTTATGTATACATAGCTACCATAACACAAGCTTTGCTTAATTTGGGGCTATGTCAATTTGTGTGGAATTGACCCAAGGTATTTATTTATTTTGCTCTTCATCACATTGGTATCTCAAAGGCTTGACTGCCCGGACATTTCATGGAATTTGGTATTTTTAATGTATTTTCAAATGAGTTTCCTTCCGCGAATACGCAGGCTATGGAATTAACTCCACGATGACGTTTTCCGTTCAGCACGGAATTGTTCAAGAGGAGATGTTGACAGGGTCGGTAACGCGTGAGCGATCCCGCTGGTGTTGAAAGCGTCCATAGGCGGCGGTAACCGCTTACCATCAGGCAGATCGAATGCTTGGGACCCACTTTAGTGGTAAGAATGTTAATCAACATTCCTACGATCCACGTCATATACGTATGCAGGTTTCCCCGCGTGAAGACTCGTGGTGTAACAACATGACTACAAGAACTTAACTTGTACACTTACTTTACTTACCTTTGCTTTACTTACCACTCAGCCGCCAAGGCTCAATTTTTATCGCTTTAAAAAAGCTCGTTCAAATTAGGTTATAGCGATCGCTCTCCCTTAATTAATGTTAGTCGATTGGACAAAGGCCTGTGACGTCACGATGACGTAGTCATACTGACACGGATGTGGAGGTTTACTATGATAGGTATACGGCTTTTTAGTGTAGGCTTTGTGTCTTACTAGGTCACTAGTGCGAGGGGAATTGAACTCTATTCGCTACCTCAGAGGAGTATTTCTTTAGCCATATTCCTGTAACGAAAGTATATAATAGTATATATCCTCACACCCATCCCATATGGGTCCCCGAAGGGGTAGGCAAAGGTGTATAGGTAGTATCCACACACCCACATTCCGCCAGAGACATATTTTAGTTGCCGTAGGTAACGGCGACGGACTCGCCATCTGTCACGTTGGCACCTAAAATATATCTCTGGCGGTATGTGGGTGAGTGGGTTCTACCTACACACCTCCGTCTTACCCCATCGGGTATCGGGATCAGGATCAAAGGTACCGGCGGCTAGGCTCTTAAAGAAAGAAACTCCTCACGACACATGCCTTGGATCTATTATTGTTATTATACACGCAATAATAATAATAATAGTGAACTATAACTTCAAAGGCACCGCCTTCCACAAACAGTCCTAATCACCATCCAAGGAATACATGTAATTTAACTAAGTAAACTCATGTCAAAACACACCTAAACTAACACCACTCGAGTTGATAATATTAGCTTATATTTAGAATGCAAGCTTATACATTTGGACTCAGAGTAATTACTATAAATGTAGTTGTAAACATTAGTAATGAAAAATATATATAATATACCCTTGGTTTGGACACATAGAAAGGATGAGTGAAGAAAGATTGACGAAACAGATATACAAAGCAAAAGTGTGTGCAAGAAGAGGCAGAGGAAGGCCACGTTCCAACTACCTGGATCAAATCAATCTGACGCTCAAGGACGGGAATGTTAAGAGTACTTAAACCCGACGAGCATGTATGAAGAGACTGATGAATGTGGACGAAGCGAAAGAGGTATGTAAGTCTAGAGAGAACTGGCGCTCTATACTCTCTGCCTACCCCGTTAGGAATTCGGTGTGATGATATATATGTTTGTATATATGTAAATATATAAAATGAGAAAGTGTGTGCTATAAAAGGTAGAGGAAGAGTACGTTCCAACTATCTAGATCTGGAGACTGGTCTGAGACTTTGACCTACTTGAGACTGGCGAGAATAGAGAGAGGTCTGCAAATCTAGGGAGAACTGGTGCTCTTCTTATTCTACGAAGGTGACAGATCAGTTTGATGATAAGCGGTCACCACCGACTATGCGCGCTGCCGACCCTGCAGGAATCTCTTCACACCCTTCTTTAAGAACTCCATGTTGTACTCTGTGTAGAGAAAAACCTCTACTTGAGAGACAGAGTCCAGTATGATAATTTGTGCTCCTCTCGAAGGGGTAGGCAGAGGTGTATAGGTAGTACGCACACACCCACTTTCTGCCAGAGATATATTTTAGGTAAGTCCATCGCCGTTACTCAAGCACGACTGACTATATATACGCTTTTGAAATGCTTCTCAGACGTATGCAGGTTTCCTCTCGATGTTTTTTTTAGACTCTTCCTGATGTTCTTCTTAATACACGATTATCTATAACGTGCATATTATGTGTTTCTTCTTATAATATGTTTTGTTGTGAGTATCCCTTCCGCAGTAACCTCCGCATGCAACGTTAACAAAGTTGTAACAAATACGTAATCCCCTCTCATACAAAGCCCGAGTTGAAATTTAATAAAGCCGTAGACGCACCGAAAGGCCGTCGATCCGAGAGATAAGAGCATGGTAGTGGCTTGGGCGCAGTTCGAGACGCTATCAGAGCGCATTTTGCAAAGTTTGACTTATAAGCGATTTTAACATAATTTTGTTGAAATATTGATCCGCTCAATTAGGTAGTGCAAATAAAATACATATATTTTTCCTTTCCTACCTACTATTCTACTCCACTTCATCTATTAATAAAAAACGCATAAAATTAATTGCGTATGTAGTTTAAAAGATCTAAGCGCACAGACGACAAGAAGTAATTTTGTTGTATGCTTTTAAAGATCGGAGATCGGAGACCCTCGTAGGAAGGATATTACATATTTTTCTATCCTTTATTTTTTTACTCGGTAAATCAAAATCAAAATCAATCAAAATCAAAATATTTTATTCAACGTAAGGGACACAGGGAACACTTATTGAACGTCATATACTTAACAAAAACTAAAGTTACCACCGTTTCCAAGAAAAATAACCGCCAGGAGAAGAAACGGCGAAACAAACTCCATAAAATATATTCCCAAGCCCGTTCCAGTTTATGTACATGTGTGTACTCGCAGTCGAACGCGGCTGATGCTAGCGTGTACTCAAACGTAATCCGGTAAACGGAGCCGCGGATTAACCGGCTTAATCCTCCCGCGCAGTGAGGCGGCGCTTTTATTAATAGTTCGCGATTACGAGACGATGTTTTGAATTTTAGATTCGTTTGAAGTTTAACAAAAAAAAAATTTAATTTCTAAAATATTACTAGCCTGAGTTACTCCTTTTTATATCAGCTATCTGGCAGTGAAAGTCCCGTCAAAATCGGTCAAGCCGTTTCAGAGATTAGCCGGAACAAACAAAAGTTTATTTTATTTATTTATATGTATATTGTATTTATATGTATATACACAAATAAATAAAATTGGTGTGTCTGTTTGTAATATAAAAAAAACGCGTTTTACTAAATGCATATGGATGTATACAGGTACATATACCAAAATATATTTTTTTACAAATGCATCTGTCTGTCTGTTTGTTCCGGGTAATCTCTGAAACGGCTGGACCGATTTGAACGGGACTTTCACTGGCAGATAGCTGATGTTAAAAGGAATAACAAAATATATTCTATGTGCTAATCCAGATAATAATCTATCTCTGTGTAAAATTTCATTTAATTCCGTTCAGCCGTTCTGGCATGACTGAGTAACAAACATATATACATACTCACAAACTTTCGCCTTCAAAATACTATATATTTTAGTATAGCAGTAGTAGAGGTATGTAAGTCTAGAGAGAACTGGCGCTTTATACACTCTGCCTACCCCGTTAGGGACTCGGCGTGATGATATGACATATTTTAGTATGATGTCGGTACCCTGGGCATTCTTGAATTGTGATTGAAATAGCAGGGAATGTTTGTTGGAACTCAACGAAGCCATCATGCGGTCAGTCTAAAATGGTTTTCACTGAAAATCCATTATTGTTGACTTTTTACATTGTCCAAACCAATCTGGGCAGAGTCGAACTGTCACTGTGGTGTACGATCAACGTTCAGTTTTGCGTGCACTCTGCGCCAGTGCCAGGTTTAATTGACGGAGGGACGGGCGGAAGGCTAATGTGGGTTTTTACCGGATATACCGGTTTTATATCCGTTTATTTCATTTCGATGCTAACAGAACTGATACCTTTTATCGGTTCGGAAATAGAACGCGGTCTTTCAATGTTACAGTTAAACCTTCTTGCTATGATATAATTACACACACATTTTACCTTGTTTTCCAATTGAAATATTAAGTAAATAAATTAAGAGGGGTAGGGCATAACGGGTTTCCCGTTCGAATTTGGAGCTGCCCGACTGGGGCAGGACCTCCACCTTACAGAAGGCCGTAGCCAAATAACACAATTTATTGTGTTGTGTTCCTACGCGGTGAATAAGGTTTCCAGTAATGAGCTCCTTGGGGAGGGGGGAGGATTGTTACAATGTGTTGGAAGCAGAGGGATTAAACCCAATATGCTGCCAACACACTGTAACTCTCCGAACACAGAGTGGCAACGCGCAAGTGATACTTCAGTATCGTGAGCGTAAATAGGCTACGGTAACCGTTTCCCATCAGGTGGGCCGTATGCTTGTTTGCCACTCTTGTTGTATAAAAAAAAATTTAAGCTATGGAAGAACAGGGACTCCTATCACAGGCTTACTTGGTAATTAATTATTAACATGCAAACATCATATACAGCCGAGTTCCCAACGAGGTAGGCAGCGAGAGTTGACCGCCAGTTCTCTCTAGCTAGACTTACATATCTCTCGCTTCGGCTTCAGAAAAGCTCATTGGTCTAGACCACGGAAGTAAACCTGCATCATTGATTCTGGAGACGACTATTCAATTCAATCGGACATACGGGTAGAATATGAAACCGAATGTTTTTATATTAAGAGCCGCGGTGGCCGAGTGGTTCGAGTAGTGCCTGTGACACAAAGGTCGCGAGTTCGAATCCCGACTGTACCAATGAGTTTTCTGAAGTTAAGTACAGTGATTAGTCACACCACGACTTGTACGGCTTTACTTTCACATCGAGAAGAAACCTGCATATACGTCCGAGAAGCAATTAAAAGACGGCGATGGACTCGCCATCTGTCACCTTGGCACCTAAAATATATCTCTGGCGGAACGTGGGTACTACCTATACACCTCTGCCTACCCCTTCGGGGACCCTTGAAAGAAGCCGTGAGGATATATTACATCTATTTATTGGATACATCGTTAACGGACAGACAGCGTCAAATAACTCGCAGATATTACTAGAACCTGCAGTTGACACCTAAAAATCACATTGCAGTTTACGCGAGCACATAACTTGCTCTAGAGTAATACTACTACTATTTTCTAGGAGAGGAGTATACTATTTTCTGGACCATTTATCAAGCTGAAACTAAGTTGGACTGCAATTCTTGCCAGCAATTTCCACTAAGATGGGTGATTTTCTTTTGGTTGTTACGGTATATATACGGTATATCACGCTGAAATATCATATATATTCTGTATAATTTTTAGTATTAATTAATGTATAAAGTATTAATATATATGTATTCTGTATAATTATATATATATATATATATATATATATATCTTCTTAATATATATAAATTACTTGTCACGTTGTTTGTCCGCGATGGACTCCTAAACTACTGAACCGATTTCAATCAAATTTGCACACCGTGTGCAGTTTGATCCAACTTGAAAGATAGGATAGCTTACATCTCAATTTATAGACGCAATATTATTTTATTGCAAACTATTAGTCTATTATTTGACAGTCACAACTATCTGTTAGACGGTTTAGATTCACAATTGGAACCGATAGGTGGCGCTGCGATCGTGTTACGGGCAATTTTTCACACAAGCGAAGCTGGGCGGTACAGCTAGTATATATGTTTATATATTTATATATCGTGTATTTATATATACGGCGATGGACTCGCCATCTGTCACGTTGGCACCTAATATACCTCTGGCGGAAAGTGGGTGTGTGGGTATTACCTATACACCTCTGCCTACCCCTTCGGGGACCCATGTGGGAAGGCGTGAGGATATATTATATTATTATTATTATTTATATATCTGATTGAAACTCTGTGTGACACTAACTTGTGTCGATGGCCCATTTCAGTCTGTAATGATAACGATTACTCGCCTAAACAGTCGGATTAGTTGAAAACTATCGAGGTTCAAGCTCCGCAAATTAATTTGTACGCGCAAATGCACACGGCGGGATTAAGGTCCGGATCTACTCAGTTTTCTGATTAAATTAATATCGCATTTGGGATTTGTGCTAGTTTAGATTTGATCCTATTTACTTGTGTATTGCTACAGGAAGAGATTGCGTATGCTTTTTAATAAATAATGATCCTTCGTAAGCCGATTTACTGGTATTAAGATTGCGCAATATTGGATCGACTAAAGGCCGCGGTGGTGGAGTGGCTCGAGCAGTCGCTTGCATCGCAAAGTCGCATCGCTTGCGAGTTTCAACTCAAGTAAGATTAACCAATGGTCAACATTTTTGTCCGTAGAGTCAGAAAATTTGCATATGGTCAATAAGAAATTCCAAGACTTTTGTACAGTTGTGCTTGAGAAACGGTGATGGGTGGTCTTCTATCTCCTTCTCACTTGAATCTATCTCCGGCGAAAAGGCTGAACAGTTACTCCTCTGCCTACCACTTCGGAGACCGAAGGCGTGAAGTTTAACTCTTCTTTCGGCCAATGCGCACCGAAACTTCACTATCGCGCTTAGGATTACTGATCACGTAGCCAATTCACCTGGAAGTTCGCACATAATCCGCTAGATGGCATTAGTTGCGGCATCATAATCTACTTAGCCTCGCCGTATTGCCGTAACTCAGCCAACACACAAAACTTAGTACAAACTTAAAATACACTATGGAGCTTAACCCTCGACTATTTTGCATAATGTACAATGTAGCAAAACATAGTTTATGATGGCCCGTGGACCGTTTACCTAAAGCGGCGCGCTTAGAGATCTAATCTTTGAGGATTACTTTAGAAGTTATTCTGTATAAGTATGGCTTTTCGAGGGAATTGAAGTGAGCTAGTACATAAAGTTGTTTGCAGATCAACGTTAGAGAACCTAAAACCTGGATATTGTACAGTTATGGGTAGACTTTCGCACTTCAACGTTTTCACAACTAGGGCAGTAAGCCCCTGCCTTACAGAAGATCGGGGTCGCCTAGTGCCAAGGTCCAGGTAGTGTTGTGCTCCTTTGGGGAGGTTGCTAGAGATCCACACGGAATTATAGTGCTGGTAGAAGCGAGGTTCGCCCCCACGTCTGCTATCACATCAGCTCTAAGAAATAGGAGAACAACAAAGAGTGAGTATTACTCACCTTTGCTATTTTAATATAGTGCCTTCACGCCCTTGAGGTTTCTGAAAAGAGTGTAAGACTCATTCATTAGTTCATTCACCGCAAAGCTTGTGAAGTGACTAAGCACTGTTCGTTCAAGAGAACTCATTCACAGCTACTAAATACAAAATTAAAGGTTGCTTTTTCCAATCCCGACTGTTCCAATGAGTTTTTCTGAACTTAAGTACAGTGATTAGTCAAACCACGAGCTTTACGTTAAAGGAAAAAATCGAGTGGAAACCTGAATACGTTTAAGAAGAAATTCAAAGTCGCATGTATAGTCGTGCTTGAGTAACGGCGACGGACTCGCCATCTGTCACGTTGCCACCTAAAATATATCTCTGGCGGAAAGTGGTTATATGGGCACTACCTAATACACCTCTGCCTACCCTTTCGGGTACCCTTGCGGGTAGGCGTGATCACAAAAGATCTAAAGTCGGCGACACATAAACGAATTTATGTATAACGATTCTTACAAGTCCGTGACAAAGGAAATGGCAGAAATATATCAGGGCATAACACATAACCCGACTAGTTCAAGAGCTACAATCTTTTTGAGAAATCGCGCACTCGAGGGAGGATGGCGATTTGTCGACTTTTTTGTCGCATCTTGTCGCGGGGTGCGAGAGGGTGATAAATTATAGGGTACGTGTAGTTAGGGGCTGTATTTTGGAGATATGGTATGTGAAAGAATCATTACGTTAGTTTGATATGGAAGGAAATGATCTTGTCTTGGCACACCGGCAGTCAGGGGGGTTTTATTGATACACTAGTTTTTGCCCGCGGCTGCGCCCGTGTGGAGTTCGAAATAATAAGACAAATTCCCGTAGGAAGTTTCAATTTATCGGGATTCAAATGTAGCCTATATCCTAATATTAGGTATAAACCTGAACTTTCAGCCAAATCGGTTGAACCGTTTTCCCGTGAAAGAGCAAAACAACCAGACATCCAAACTGTGTATATATGCATGCGGCCCGCCTGATGGTAAGCGGTTACCGCCTCCTATGGACGCTTGCAACACCAAGTGTATCCCTCGCGCGCAGACGCTGCAGGAATCTTTTCACACCCTTCTTGAAGAACTCCATACTGTAACTCTCCAGGGAAAACTTCACGCAGTGCGCTTTGTAGCGCCAAAGTTTGGGGATGACTGAGGATGGGAGAGACGTGCGGTTGTAGGTTTGTTCATGAGCTTAAAGTAAACACATTATACCTCACACGAACCCCACCCGGCCCAGTTTAATATAAACACCAATAAATACCCGCAATAGTTTCGGAAACTAATTACCTCCGTTATATGAGAGTCGTTTCAAAAAGCTCATTTCCTTTTAACGCGGAAACGTTTCGATGGAGCTGGTTGGAGCGAGTGACTAACTATTGTAATTGCCGCCAGGTTGACGTTTTACGAGCTTTGTACATTGCTATCAAAAAGCTTATTTACCCATAGTGTTCACGACGCAGGTTGGCTTAGCAGAATGGCTTAACTTTTTTTTAGGAGTTATTAATGAATAGCTGTTCCCGCGACTTAGTCGGCGTGGAATTTAACAAATAGAATATTGCTCAGTTAAAATTATATTAGCCTAAGTTACTTCTTTTTATATCAGCAGTCAGTTAAAGTCCCGTCCAAATCACAATCCAAAACAAACTGACATACAGACAGACAGACAAAAATTAAAAAAGCAAATTATTTTGGTGTATGTACTGTATATATATTAATATGCATGTAGTAAAAAGCGGTTATTTCAATATTACATACAATTTTTATACAACAAGCATACGGCCCACCTGATGGGAAACGGTTACCGTAGCCTATTTACGCTCACGATACCGAAGTAATCACATGCGCGTTGCCACTCTGTGTTCGTTATCGCTACAACGATTTTTGTGCGAAATAATTATAAAACATTTCAACTCTATGTTATTTTCCAAATCAATATAGGTATATTGTGTCAAAAAGCTCAATCGCGTTATTAAAATATGCATACATACATACATATCATCACGCCAAGTCCCTAACGGGGTAGGCAGAGAGTATAGAGCGCCAGTTCTAGAGAGAACTAGTTAAAATATGCACAAGTTTGTATCGGCCATATCGTACTCATAGGTCGTAGGCAAATTTTTTTTGTTTATTTTACTATATTTGTCAAGCTCATTCGCCTTGAACCACAGGAGATATAATTCCAACAATCCAACAAAGGTTTCATAAATCACACGCCGGCAGGAAATAGATGACAGCCATAGAAAAATGATACCATACAAAATAAATAATGTTTGCCTACTTCGAGCGATCATTTTTTACTAATGGCATTCAGTAGTCTCAAATAGATTTTTCGGGTGATCTATCATTTTGTTTGATGATACCGTCTCCGTGTATGTTTGCACATGTTGCGCCGCGCGGGTATACTCGGGTTCAAATTGATTCCAGTTATTGTTACATTTAGCCAGGTTTCGGACAGTAAATCTATCTTTTTGGCAAACTCATACAATTTCGTTTGGTTGTTCCTTCCATCCAATCTTTCACTATCATTTATAATATTAATGTTAAAGAGCAGCGCAACCAGTATATATGGCAGCGAATCCTGGGTATGTCAGAGGAAGTATGAAAATAGCTTGAATGCAGTCGAGATGCGATCTCTTCGAAAAATGTGCGGCGTAACGATATTAGAACGAATCCGCAATGAGATTAAATAGAATAAGAGATTCGCAAATCAACTGGCGTGAATGAGGGCGTGATTGTAAAGATGAAGAAAGGCATGTTACGTTGGTTTGGACACATAGAAAGGATGAGTGAAGGAAGATTGACGAAACAGATATACAAAGCAAAAGTGTGTGCAAGAAGAGGCAGAGGAAGGCCACGTTCCAACTACCTGGATCAAATAGATCCGACTCTGAAGGACGGGAACGTTAAGAGTACTCGAAACCGACGAGCATGTATGAAGAGACTGATGAATGTGGACGAAGCGAAAGAGGTATGTAAGTCTAGAGACAACTGGCGCTCTATACTCTTTGCCTACCCCGTTAGGGACTTGGCGTGATGATATGTATGTATGTTATAGAGATAATTGTTACAGTAATTGGCCTTGGTGGCCGAGTGGTCCGAGTAGTTGCCTGCAACACATAATTTGCAAGCTTGAATCCGGACTTTGCCAATGAGTTTTTTCACAACACAAGCTTTACGGTGAAGGAAAACATCGATAGGAAACCTGCATACGTTACAGAAGAAATTCAAAGGCGTATGTATAGTCGAGTCGTGCTTGAGTTACTGCAATTGGCGCAACATTTTTTTCTCTGGCGGAAAGTGGGAGTGTGGGAACCTATACGTCTCTGCCTGCCTCTTCGGGGACTTATGTGAGAAGGCGTGAGGATATATATTGTTATACTAAAAATAAGTAACTGACTTTTTATAATGCAAACGCATTTTTCTTTCAAATCAGTTTAGTAGAATCTAGGATCCATTTTCATTTTCACTCATGTTACTCAAACAAACCAAGCATCTTTATTTATATCAGTACATACAGGGTTGAGTGATGATGGGAAGCTAGGTTTTCGATTGACAGTAGTTAATGCTTGTGTGGGTTAACAATAATAATATTCTCTACTAAGGTCGGGGGTTCGATTCCGTTTGGTGATAGATATTTATGATTGGCACTCTAGTGATTGTTCCTTAGTCTCATATGAGGTTCGATTCCCTTTGATTCGATACTTATTTTTATTCCTCATCCAAACGCCTTTCCACATGGGTCCCCGAAGGGGTAGGCAGAGGTGTACAGGTGTTTTTCAGTATTGTGTTCCTTTAATAAATATTTAGTTAAAACGGCATTATATTTATGAGATGAACCCTAGATTTTGGGACCTCAGTCTTGGATAATACATATCATCACGCCGAGTCCCTAACGGGGTAGGCAGACATAGTGGAGCGCTAGATTTTTTTTTTTTTTTATACCACTTGATGGCATACAAGCATGCGGTCCGCCTGATGGTAAGCAGTTACCGCCGCCTATGGACGCTTGCAACACCAGGGGTATCACTCGCGCGTTGCCGACCCTGCAGTAATCTTTTCACACCCTTCTTGAAGAACTCCATGCTGTACTCTCCAGGGAAAACCTCAACGGGTTCTCTGTATAATTACATACCTCTTTCGCATCTATGTTCGCTGTATGTATATCACTGTCTAGTACCTGCTTTGAGTCTGAGTACCCAAATGGGTGGTACTGCCATACGTAATTATTATTATTATTTCCTTGAATTAACCTTGTATTATTATTTTTATCTAAACATCTATTCTTTAACAGAGTCGTACTCCATATGGTTTCGCGCACGTCATTTTTTTTAATAAATTACATTCAAACCGTGACTTGCACAATTCGCCAAAGTTCCTGAAATTTAAATCGCCCCCAGCTTACGCAGAGAAAGAACAAGTCAAATTAATCACTTGCATCTGTCACGGTTTATTTATTAAAGATGGTAACTCTTAGATTTATGCTTCAAGATTAGACGGAATTAAAAGTTGGCGTCGTCGCAGTGAAAAACTTTTGCGTTTGCAGATTGTCTTTTGTGTACCTTTTACCAGCTTTATGGCGATAGATGGCGCTGTAATATGTCTGAATCGCGCTATTATAGCGTCAATTGCAATGGATGTGATCCTGTAATCTTAACTTGGGTTGGGTCTCGGGTCGATACTTTATCCTACCAGCAGCAATTATTCAACTTTATATAAAGCCTTAATAGCTCATAGTCATATTAGTTATACACCTTCTTTATGAACCACTCTATTGGTGAAACTGTATGAAAATTAGTTCAGCAGTAGTATTTGAATTTGGAGTGAACAGCCAGACGCGGCGGGGGACTAATATGGGAAGATACAGACACGTCGCTTCACGGTCTACCACCTCATCTCTCGCCATCGACGGAGAATTCATCCCCATACCTAGGAATCGCAAAGGTCTTGCACTGCGCGGTTCCAGGGTTCTGCCGGAGTATCCTTACGCGAACCCTCACGTTATGGAATTAACTCCCCGTTGAGGTTTTAAGTAACGCTCGTGGCGTACCTAATTACTGTACTTAAGTTCAGAAAAACTCACTGGTACAGTCGGCATTGGAACTTGCACCCCCGTGGCTTGCAGATAACTCGAACCACACGGCCACCACGGCTTTTAACATAATAATGTTTATGTCATAACAAAATTAATAACTTAAAAAACCATTTAAAATCCTATTAGAACCATTTTCCACTTCTACGCGGACAAAGTCGCGGGCACAAGCTAGTAGTTGTATATCGTAGGATAGTTTAGTTTCATTTGCCATCATAAAGGAAAACCTCCCACAGTGGCCATTAGAGCTGTTGTATCCGTGACGTCATCGTTCACGTCAAACTTTTTCCCAGTGACGCATTAGGGATGTTGCGTTGATTATTTTCATTTTTTGTTCTGTTTCGACGATAAGTGTTGCCATTTGTTATTTTCTCACTTTCCTTGTGTTGAAATGTTTCCGTACGATATGATTCTTGCCATATCATATTAAAAATTCTTATCCAAGATTATTTTTAAACTTAGGTGACAACAACGTGACAGATGGCTTGTCAATTGCCGTTTCTCAAGCACGACTATAAATATAATAATAAAAAAAATATATAATAAGAGATTCGCAAATCAACTGGCGTGAATGAGGGCGTGATTGTAAAAATTAAGAAAGGCATGTTACGTTGGTTTGGACACATAGAAAGGATGAGTGAAGAAAGATTGACGAAACAGATATACAAAGCAAAAGTGTGTGCAAGAAGAGGCAGAGGAAGGCCACGTTCCAACTACCTGGATCAAATAGATCGGACTCTGAAGGACGGGAACGTTAGAGTACTCGAAACCGACGAGCATGTATGAAGAGACTGATGAATGTGGACGAAGCGAAAGAGGTATGTAAGTCTAGAGAGAACTGGCGCTCTATACTCTCTGCCTACCCCGTTAGGGACTTGGCGTGATGATATGTATGTATGTATGTAT
>JACCPG010005236.1:0-29882 GCA_016069955.1 Drepana arcuata
AAGGACGGGAACGTTAAGAGTACTCAAAACCGACGAGCATGTATGAAGAGACTGATGAATGTGGACGAAGCGAAAGAGGTATGTAAGTCTAGAGAGAACTGGCGCTCTATACTCTCTGCCTACCCCGTTAGGGACTTGGCGTGATGATATGTATGTATGTATAACTAACCATGATATAACAACATGACTGTATTGTCCGTCGAACTACCCCATGTCGAAAACATCAACATCACCGACATTTCGTCGCCATCTATATTTAATAATAACGACCCCACTGAGGGTGAGCAGGGAACACAAAAATCAATACGGCTGTCTGGGAGGGTGGAAACCCTCCTAAATTGTACCCTCCTGCATCCTCGTCAAATATCTGCATTTGAATCGGTCGAATTGCAACCACGCACTATGGGGGATGACACACACACACATACCTAAAACACACACACACACACCTAAATCCCACACATATAGTGTAGCGTCAGCGTTTATCCATAATAATGTATAAAAGTACTGTAATCCACTACAAAAACACTTTTATTGTTTTCGGTCGATCAAGTTCTGCAAGTAATGTTTCCTTATCAATAGGTTGTTTTGACTAAAGGTAATAAATCGTTCGCGGCGGTGACGTATTTGAAAATGTTCAATCGTCGATAAATATTCTTAAAATTCAATATTTCTACGAGTTGTTTAGTGCATGAGGCTTACAGAGAAAATACTAAACACCAATTTCTTGATGATTTTTCGATTCGAAAGCCGGCGACCATGAATGAAAAGCGATTAATGCATGTAAATGAAGCTAAAGAATTCGGTAAGTCTGCCTACCCCGTTAGGGACTCGGCGCGATGATATATTTGTAAGTACTTGATTACCATAGCAATCAACCGCACTAATTGTTCGTACTGTCAAGGATACATGAATGAAGTCGCGGTGAAAAGCTAACATAAAAATTGAATCTGGAAACCCCGTATATCATTGTCAGTACGTAGCTATTTGCATAAAAATTTCTCGGTACGTCTTATATACGTGGCACTTGTACTTAATTTCTATCAAAAGTCCCGGCAACTAATTTATTGAGTCTTATCAGATGAATTTATGTACGCCGGTTGCTGGCAACTTTGTAGATACAGCGAGGGAATTTTGTTACTAAACGAGTCACTGGCATGTACCAAAGATATTAATTGAACATAACCTATCATTGTCTTATTACTTTTCTAAGAGGAATCGTCGAAAATACATTTGTGAAGATATTCAATGTCAATATTCTAGAGAAGGCGACATACTTGCCCACTGTCACATCTAACGGAAGCTTATATACGGTGAAAGTGGGCATAATTACTCTAACCTACCTCCTACCTACTCTTTTTGAACCTGTGTGGGAAACCGTTTCAGAGAGCGGATTTCCTAACAATACTTTCCTTCACCGTAAAGCTCGTGGTGTGACTATGTGTGTAAAGCATACATCTATATAAATAAAAACGAATACGTAAATGTGTTGCTGAGCGCAAAACTCTAAAATGGCTGAACCGATTTGGATGATACATTTTTTGTTGTGTTTGATGAAGTCTGAGGAAGGCCCTTATGGAGAGAAAACACGTAAAATATACGAGGAAGTAAGAACAAAAATTTTCTTGACTTTTTAGGTGGTCCGAAATTCGCCGGGGCATCAAGGGTATACATAAATAAATATTGCAGTTGTTAACTCAGACCACGACTCGAAATCTATCTGTTTAAAAAGTAATTTTCACGTTCAAGCTTGGCGGTAGCAGCTAAGTAAACATTAACTAAACGAATTTCAAAGTTAAATACTTAAAGTGAGTAAGAAAAATCCATCTGAAGTAAACGAATTAACGCCGTAGATAGATGCTATCTCGCCTCGTCGCCTCGCCTGCAATCATTAGGGAGAAAATATACTGCGAGTAGCGAATAGCCGAGACGGATGTTGGCATGGACTGAGATAGCCGTGTTTCTGTGAATGTTGAGCACAAAGGTTGTTGGCACCTTCAAGAGGACCTAGTCATATTCGGGTGTTTACTGAATATAATACTGTTATATTTTTATACGTCACTTATGCGTCCAACGGTGTCTTTATTACAACCCACCTGAAATTATTTACTCCCTTTCATGTCAATCATGTTCTTGACTATTAAGAACAAAGTTAATAACAGTCGTGGTGGCCGTGGTTCGAGTAGATTGCAAGTTCGAATTCCGCCTGTACAAGGTGAATCGTGCATACGTTTAAACAGAAATTCTAAAGTGTATGCAAAGCCGTTTAAGTAATGGACTCGCCATCTGTCACATTAGCACTAAAATATTTCTCTATCTACCCCTTTAGGGATCCTTTTGTCGAAGGAGGGAGAAGACAGTACGTCTTAGTACGTTTTATTAGAGTTCTGGAGGAATGGACGGTGCTCTCCTCTCCCTGCCTGCCTTGGACGTGTTGATATGATAATAGGCTCCTAGTGGAAGGCGAGAGTGGTATATTGTGTTGGCAGCAGAGGGATTAGTCCCATTATGCTGCAACACAGTATAACTCTCCGAACACAGAGTGGCAACGCGCAAGTGATACTTCGGTATCGTGAGCGTAAATAGGGTACGGTAACCGCTTCTCACCAGGTAGCTGTATGCTTGTTTGCCACTTTTGTTGTATGTAAGTATGTATGTAAGTATGTATGTATATGTGCTTGATGGACACGTCACATTAGTATCTAAGTGTCACTCCGACAAAAGGAGGGCGTTATTACATTTCTGCCTACTTATTATAGTTGTGCTTGAGTAACGGCGACGGACTCGACATCAGCGACGTTAGCATACAAATATATATCAAGGATCCTTATGGTAAAGTATGAGAATATTAAAAATATAGTTCTAAGCTAGCTAGATCCTTGAAATTAAATATAAAACTGCATAATTACGGGTCTAAGTTACTGGATGCCGAGCGTAGCTAAATGCTTTAAGTTAACAAGAAAACTTTACCAACTCGTTAGGGACAACTAGACAGACACCCAACAATTTTTATAATTGTTTGTTTGATCCTAAAGTGCCTTTACAATATAGTTATTTACATACTCACAATGAAATTATGGAAATGATGCTTTGTATGCGTCTATAAGTTCTAGACAGGAGGCGCATTTAGTTGTGCACAGTGCATTTTTAGTGCCCACTTTAAAGTACGCCAGCGACTCCTGGGTATGTCGGAGAGAGAGCAATAAAGTATAATGCATTTGAGATGTGTTCCCTAGAAGAGATATGCAGTTGTAAGTCGACGTATCAAGAATAAGACCATCAAGAATAGTCGAACCCGTGAACACTAGCACATTCGGAATGAAGGAAAGAGGTCGGCTAGCATGTAATAGTAATATTTATAATGTTATATATATAATACCTGGCTTAACTAATTGTTACTTACTATTATATATACTTTTTATAACATACCTAATATACCTCTGGCGGAAAGTGGGTGTGTGGGTATTACCCATACACCTCTGCCTACCCCTTCGGGGACCCTTGTGGGAAGGCGTGAGGATATATTATTATTATAGATATATTAATATATACTTTCTTACGTTCAGAAAACTTATGGATACAGTCGGGATTCGAACTTGCACTCTCTGTGCTACAGGCACCTACCCGGACTCACCCCATAATATATGAGTATAAAAATATATCACAATTTTTTTTCTGCCATATTTCTCTTCATAAATAAGAATTCAGAGTACTGTCAATTTATTATTAAACGCATGTATTTCTTCCGTTCCTTTTCAGTTTGTAACAACACTCTTGCATTATGCCAAATGTTGCCGCTCTAACACTCCCTTTTCAATTTAGGGGTATAACTCTTGTCAGCTTAACTGTTATCTCCCTCCATTTTTGTGTGAAGGGAGATTCATGACACTTGTTATAGTGTTAAGTTGGTAGCACTAGTCTTATAACGGACACAGCAACCCAAATGTGTACTAATAAACATGTGTATCCGTTCAGCGCGTGATTGAGCAACAAACATACAAACATTTTCATCATATAGGTAGGATAATTGGAAAAGCACCATCCAATTAGCGGGCTATCAATCGGATTTGTCTATCTAACCAGCGCTCCGTGACATAATAATTTATTCAAACCTGTTTGAAGTCTGGTAACGTGATCAGATTGATGAGAGTTTAGGCGACTATTATAATAATTCTACATCATACAGCGTCTCCCTATTCGCAAGTAAGATTAGGATGGATAAGGAAAATCGCATGATTTTTTGTCGCCTTCCGTGGTCCCCGAAGGGTTAGGCAGAGGTGTATAGGTAGTACCCACATACCCACTTTTCGCCAGAGATATATTTTAGGTGCCAACGTAACAGATGGCGAGTCCATCACTTACACTCGTATGCAGGTTTCCTCTCGATGGTTTCCTTCACCACAAAGCTCGTGGCGCGACTAAGGTGTGCCACCAATGTGGTCTAAAAATAATGCATAAAATCCTACTAATATTATTAATGCGAAAGTTAATGAGGAGTTTTGTTACCTAATCATATTAATAAGAAGTTGTCGACATGTTTAACAGAGATAGGTTATAAGTTGGATTAACACACAGAATGCATAATACCAGAAAAAAATATCTAAATTAACGCGAGTGAAACCTCGTGCCACAACTAGTCAATTATAATTCAAGTAAAATGGCGGTCTGAACAAAGTAGTCAATGGCCCGAAGTGCTCACGCTGCGTACATTACTTTTATATTTATTATTATTATTCTTTATTTGAAATACATCTTATAGACTACATGCTTAAATAAAAATATAAAATATAGGGGCCCACCGGTATCGGGATCAGGGTCCAAGGTTATTATAATTATTATTATTATTATATGTCACTTACATACATATCATCACGCCGAGTCCCTAACACGGTAGGCAGAGAGAATAGAGCGCCAGCTTTCTCACTTTCGCTTAGTCGGTTTTCGAGTACTCTTGATGTTCTCATCCTTGAGTGTCAAATCAATTTGATCTAGGAACATGACTTTCCTCTGCCTCTTCTTGTCTCTATGGCATTGAATATCTGTTTCTTCACTCATTCTTGACGCGTCATCTGATTGGAAAATTCGCCATGAATCCCGGCAATATTTCCTGCATGAAGATATAATCTGTCTTTATCATCAATTTCCTGTTAACAGTTTTCCTATAACAAGCTGACATATATGTATCCGCTCGCTCACATCGTGTGTTTAAATACATTAGCTCCATCGCGTGTGGGCGTAGCTCCGTAGCGTCGTAGCATTAGATCGTAGCTCGTAGCGAGCGTAGCATGATTTTTGACGACCCTCTTTTAATAGTATACTTTTTAGATAATAGTATCTACTGTAGAGTGCGCAACGCGAGCAATACCCCTTGGTGGTAACCGCTTACGATCAGATTCGGATATTTTCCTTCACCGTAAAGTTCGTGGTGTAACTCATCCCTGTACTTAAGTACTAAACTCATTGGTACAGTCGGGATTAGAACTTACAATCTGAGCGAACAGGCGACTGTTCGAACCACTCGGCCACTACTCCTCTTATAATATTATATATATACATTTCTTATATTGGTAGGTATATTGAACGTTATAAGCAAGTTTGGGATTAGGCCAATTTATGTGAAACTATCGCATGATATAAATTATAAATTGTGAGAACAATACGAGTAATATTATAAAGAGGAAATATTTGTTTGTTTGTTTCGACTTATATACAAACTAATAATCCTATTAAAAAAAATATTTCCCCATTAGAAAGCTACATCGTTACCAAATAATATTATAGGAAACGGCTATATTATATAGGCAAGATTTGATTTTGTTGTTTCTTTGTTTGGTGAAAAAAGACAATTAATAAAATAAAATTGAACTCGCGGGGCACAGCTAGTAGGATATTTAATTCCACATTTGTGTTTCAAGACCACGGCAAATAACGTCGCTAGTGAAGGTAAACAGAGAAAAATATGGCGAATAGAAAATGTTCTGTGTTCCGCATGCAGTCCGCAGTAACAACAGGTGGGCCAACATACTCGGTTGCTAAATTGGAACTTTGAAGTCGATAAATGTACTCAAATATTGAACGAAGCTAAATAAATATGGTACATGAAAATTACCCACGTCATATTTACTCCGGGTTTGTAGAAAAGCTAAACTTTCTTGAAATAATTTAAACAAGGTAATTTTTTTTCAACTAGACCCGTGGTGGCCGAGTGGTTCAAGTAGTTGCCTGCAACAAAGACTGCAAGTTCGAATATCTACAGTACCAGTGTACAGTAATTAGCACCACGAGCTTTACAGTGAAGTGAAACAAAGAGAGGAAACCTGCATACGTTTGTGAAGTAATTAAAAAACGTAGTAGTGCTTAGGAAACGGCGACAGACTCGCAAATCTTTACTTTGCAGACTACTTGAACCACTAGGCCACAAAGGCTTTTGAAAAGGTATTTTTAAGTAATATGTATCTTAGTATTGTTACGGAGTAAATAGATATCAGACGAGGGGCAAGGCTAAGAGCGCTAAGCGAAGACCCAGTTGCCACTTGGGATTATGTGCTATCTTCCTTTCTGGGGAATTGGGAAATGGACGGACATTTGTGCCGAAAGAATGGCCTACATACTGTATGGCTATGAACACAGCGGCACGCCAAAACGTTAAATATCAAATAAAATATTATATAAACACGGGTCAACCCACAAAAAGGGTCGGCCTTTTGTAAACTTTACAATTATACATAAAGAAAAAAATTATATTTAGTGTAAATTTATATTTGAGTCTCCCTTTACTAATATGGGAGCTATGAGATGATGATGATGATGAGATGAAAAAATATTAATCGTTGATAAAAGATCAAATAGATCGGACTCTCAAGGACGGGAACGTTAAGAGTACTCGAAACCGACGAGCATGTATGAAGAGACTGATGAATGTGGACGAAGCGAAAGAGGTATGTAAGTCTAGAGAGAACTGGCGCTCTATACTCTCTGCCTACCACGTTAGGACTCGGCGTGATGATATGTATGTATGTGTGTTGATAAAAGAATTGATCTACAATTTGTGTTTCTCACAGAAACGAAAAAAATACATATAAATAGTTCTAGATAATAATTTGCTGTCTGCCAAAATATTTTATAAAGTTCATGTAGGTGGGCACCTACCCGTCGGGGACCCTTGTGGAGAGACGTGAGGATATATTATTACTATTATTATAGTGTAGGTGACAGATGTCATTCTCAGATTTCCCCGGCGGTCACCGCTACCCGCTCGTTTGCTGGCCCCAAGTAGATGCTGTTCAGTAACAGAGGGAATGGTATCCTTGTTGTATTTAATCACCGGCGGCCATAGCGCCTTATTTTATTGTTCTTTTAATTTGTTCTTTTAATTTAGTGAGGCAGGTATATTAAAACAGTGCGTTTATTTTACTGGTACTTTTTGAGAATTTTGAAAAACGATCGGCCATACCCAATTGAAGTGGCGACTGCGGTAGTCACTAGACTGCGGGCAATTTTTCGTGTATAACTTTACTACTAACTTAGTTATATATTATAAGAGCCGTGATGGCCGAGCGGTTCGAGTAGTTACCTGCAACAGAAAGATTGCAAGTTCGTATTCCAACAGTGATCAGATCAATATCATTGGTATAGACAGACAACCAAGGTTTGAAACTGCAAATTCTCCTCGTTGCGCCTCTTTCGAAGTATAACAAATGCTCCTTTAAAATATAATAAGCCAATGCGTACGTAAAATAAATCTACTTATATTATTTTTACACATAAATATTACTATGATAAAACTCTGGTATTTAACTAACACTCGGTTCTTTATCATGAAAGCTCTTGAGCCCTAAGCTTCAATAATTAATGAGCTGAGATTAAGATTTTATACTAGAGATCTCTTTGTTAAACAAACATCCCTTTTTCTATATAAAATGCCACCATTCTCATAAACTCTTTTAAAGAAACTAAAACGGAGCTATTTGAATATATATTTTTAAATCCTATGTAAATATGTTGCTGAATTTGTGTCACTTCATTACGGCTGCTCTTATTTGAATAATTCTTTTTGTTGTGTTACAAGGTTTGTATGGAAGATTTTTTTTGATGAAATCTCCATAGAACGAATGAGACTGAAGATAGAAGAGAAGATCCTGCAGAAATACTTATTATATAGTGTTTAACGTGGTACACCAGAAATTGGGGCTAATTTATTACACATCACCAATTCGAAGGCTACTTACAGAGATTATGATATCTATATAACGTATCATCATGCGGAGTTCTTTAGGGGGAAGCAGAAATACCTCTTTGCTTTAGAATTGATAGACGCTTGAATTTCGAATCTTGTTAAAAACAAGTTGTTTTTAAGAGTACTTAATGCACTTTTTCACATACAGCTTCACATCTTTGGTTCAAATAATCACAGATAAAAATATAAAAAAGAATATGAATATTTTTTGATCAGCCTGTAGATGTCTAAACTAGATATAAATATTTTCATACCCACCATATCGTCACTATCACCTTAAAACTATTACTACTTATGACTATTTGTACTCCTACCTGCCTTTTAAGAAAGATTGAAAATCTTGTTCCAATAATATTACGTATTTTAGCCTTAGTAATGTTTAAAACTTGCAAAATATAAAAAAGTACTATGTCGTCTAAGTCAAATAAGTAAGTAAGCACAAAGTACGGCATACCGGACAAACCTCGGTGGTTTGTTTGTGGTGTACTGAATTTATTGTTAAATTTAGTTAAAAAAAATTAATAAAAACGAAAAAGTTTTGATTTCGTGATAAATTCCAATTCCATTCCAAATTCGATAATTAAATTATATTCATCATCTCTTCTCATCAGCTGTTTATATTTACGTGCGAAACGTTTAAGTTAAGAACACCAATATTTATTTTTATTAGTTGTCGAATTAATTCGATTTCCCGGGTATGATATTGAGAGATTGGAATGGCAGAATTTGAATTGAATTTCCTATTTTTAGTGACGGCAATAACCTGTTCGGTGTTTGACACGGAAAGGAGGTGGAATGAAATTGGATACACATCTTTAGAGTAAGAATTATTTGGCGGGAATCAAATTAATCGGAAAATTTTTCGGTGTCTCGTGAATTACAATAAGTAATAATATATAAGTACTAGCTGTGCCCGCGACTTCGCCCGCGTGGAATTTAACAAAAAGAATATTGTTCAGTTCCCAAAATAAAAGTAGTTTAAGTTATTCCTTTTTATATCAGCTATCTGTTAGTGAAAGTCCCGGAATCGGTCCAGCCGTTTCAGAGATTAGCCGGAACAAACAGACAGACAGACGGTCAGACAGACAGACGTACCGACAGACAGACAAAAATTGTAAAAAAATATATTTTGGTGTATCTTCCGTGTATATATGCATATGCATTTAGTAAAAAGCTATTATTTCAATATTACAAACAGACACTCCAATTTTATTATATGTATAGATATGTACATCCATATGCATAAACAGCGTTTTATAAAAAAAGTTTAATTTTATTTATTTGTATTGTATAGAAATATTATATTAATTACATAAGCTAATTAACTCAGAATATTTTTTTAAATACAATTGTACCTAATAGCTGCAATTTTATGCGATTTCACATGCTTTCAATTTGATTATCTATATACAATAAAGTTATATTCTATTCTGTCCTACCTATAAAGTTATATATACATATATAATTCTAATTTATAAATGCTCAGGCCCTAGCATTAGTGCTTTTTTCACAATTCACAAAGATAAATCCAATTCCGTTCAGAAATTTTTAAAGTCTCTGCACCATTATTCTATGTGAATGAATGAATTTGTCGGTCGTTTCAGTTCATCAGCACCGAGTAAGGTTCAATAACAATGCCTAGCTTTGTCGTCTACTTTATTTAAAAAAGAACTCTGTCGAAACAATATTCTAAATGGACATCTGCTTCTATACTGTGCCATATTTATAAAAATAATGACTATATATATCTTCACACCTTCCCACGAGGGTCCCCGAACGGGTAGGCAGATGTGTGTTAGGTTGGTAGTACCCACACACCCACTTTTCGCCGGAGATTCTCAAATGCAGTTTTCCTCTCTATGTTTCCTTTACATTAATCCGCGGTGTGACATTGGTGTATTTTTGGTTAGTTTGGATTCGAACTTGCCACCTTTGTGTTGCAGTCTCTCTCTCGAACCACTTCTCTTGACAAGTATCTGTTCTATGATTGATTATGAAGTGTTGTTTGATCTTTATTTTCGGCGTAATTTCCCAACTTTCAGCATTAGTTATATGTAAATTAAACCAAATTGGTAGGATTGAATACAAACCTTTTATAAACTAGAACAAATAACTCTCTTTAGAAATACAATCTTGATCTATTCTGGGATTTTTTATACTTCTTTGGCAAAAAAAATTCAATGTTAACATTTTATAAAGTAAACTTACTTACATCTAAAGATTTGTAGTCGAACAATTTGAACAAATTCTTTTTGATTAAATAGCAATCAATTAAATTTAGATATATTAAGATTTTTTTAAGGTTTGAAAATAAACATAATAGCCGTGGTGGTCGAGTGGTTCGAGCAGTCGTCTGCAACACAAATATTGCATGTTCGTATCCCGACTGCACCAATGAGTTTTTCGGAACTTAAGTACAGTGATTAGCCACTTCACGTGCTTTGCGGTGTAGGAAAACATCGAGAGGAAACTTGTATACGTTTCAGAAGACATTCAAAAGCATTGGCGGCACGTTGGGAACTAGAATATACCTCCCGCGTAGAGTGGGTGGGTGTGTGTACTTACACACATCTGCCTACTCCTTCGAGGACCGTATAAAATTTAAACTTCAAGAATATTTCAATATGCCTTAAATACATACATATCACCACGCCAAGTCCCCAACGAGGTAGGCAGAGAGTATAGAGCGCCAGTTCTCTCTAGACTTACATACCTCTTTCGCTTCGTCCACATTCATCAGTCTCTTCTTAAATGCTCGTGGGTTGAAGTACTCTTAACGTTCCCGTCCTTGAGCGTCCGGTCGATTTGATGCAGGTAGTTGGAAAATGTAAAATGTTAATATGCCTTAATAAAGCATTTGCCAGGGTTGAATTTTATCAATAAGACGTCATGCTAGACCAGCTAGCTAGCTAGATGGCTAGAACAGGGCGCCTTTGTA
This sequence comes from Drepana arcuata, assembly GCA_016069955.1. Taxonomy (NCBI): domain Eukaryota; kingdom Metazoa; phylum Arthropoda; class Insecta; order Lepidoptera; family Drepanidae; genus Drepana; species Drepana arcuata. The sequence goes on from JACCPG010005236.1 coordinate 11,175, forward strand.
AAAACTTACCTTGCTGAGCACACTAAGTGCACCAAAACTTAGTGTCTAAGTGGTGTATGCGCCTACAAATTAGCACTGGATGTGCAACTATGCTCACAGGTGTAGGCACGGCTAAATACTAGTTACTCGCTGAAGTGCAAGCCGGCTGTAATTTATGTGTCTGAGAAATTTCCCCGTTCTCCGTTCTCGAACACTCTGCTGGGGATCAGTAATGCAATAAAATGCAGACAGACAACCAGAGAACGTAAATGTTGCGTTTTGGGATATATTTTATTAATAGGTATGAAAATATGCGCTAATGATGAACCGAAAGAGGTATGTTGTTATAGGGACTGGTCTATTGCTCTAGAGAACTGACACTGTACACCGTCTGCCTACTCCATAAGGGATACGATTATACATATGTAAGATTTGAAAATATAAGAGACGATACGTTAATAACTCTGGACTGTGAAATAAATCTACCTATAAGCGTTTATTCTATTGCCAAAGCACGTCTAATAACGAGCGTGGCTTTGGGGATATTCCTTTCAGTTTTTTTTTAACCGGTAGTTAGTATACAGGTTACATAATAGCGCTCGTAAAATATACTGTATATATTTATTATTTCTCTCCCAACTCCTAGACACTACTCTATGAAATTATAGGTATTACAACATTAACTAATACTATAATACTATTGTAATATTTACTGCTACAAATTTAAAACGTAAATGTTTGAATTAAGCGTGCTGTGTTACGCTCTATTGTTCAGGGAAGTCCGCCTCAACCCTGCCTGCCACAGGTACGGTCGATGCGACGCGACGGCCGCCCGCCCAACCTACGCGACGGGACCACTGCATGTCGTTGCCATCGATACCATTACCAATTGCCCTTACCATGTGTCACCACTATAAGAACTCCATTAGTATTAATAATTAAAGACGAAAGGCCGGGTGGTCAACCTGTAAAATTAAGATTTCAAATCTTTTCAGTGGCGGTATTCTCTTGAGGCTAGCTGGGCCCAGATGAAGGGAGGTTATTTAAAAACGTATGTATAGTTAGAGAAACGGCATCGTGGACATTAAACAGACTCGCATCTGTCACTGTGCAAAATATACCTTCGATGTAAATTACCACACACCCGTGCCTACTCCTGCAGAGATCCTTGAAGGATGGCATGAAGATGAAAATATAGAAAAGGCAGGAGAGTTACAGCACTCCTTCTCGTCGCAGCTCCATCATATCGACACCTAAATATACATACAATATCCCAATATGAAAGATGGCGACTTTGCCACCGTAGAATATGGACATACAATATTATACATAGGAAGGAATTATATTCTCCATAATGATTCAGACATGCTACATACCACAATAAACTCGCTAGCGAATAAATGACCCGAGACTCATAGTAGCACTTCTTTTGCGTGGCATGCGCAATAGTACCGCTGTTATCGTGCTTTAAGGCTTAGTTTCGTACGTTACAATACGCAACGGGGTAGGAGTTATTAATTAATAATAATAATCATTCACATAAAGATACAAAATAATTATCAATCTATGAATTACTTATTTTTCATTAGAGTTCATTGTCCTCAACATGCCTCGCAGATTTTTTTTATACATATCATCACGCCGAGTCCCTAACGGGGTAGGCAGAGAGTATAGAGCGCCAGTTCTCTCTAGACTTCTATACTATACTATACCTCTTTCGCTTCGTCCACATTCATCAGTCTCTTCATACATGCTCGTCGGTTTGGAGTACTCTTGACGTTCCCGTCCTTGAGCGTCCGCTCGATTTGATCTTTCTTTTTAATTAAAATTTATACATACTGCTCCCGCCCAGCTTCGCCCGGGTGAAAAAGTAAAAAAAAACACGTGTTTCAACTATTACTTCCATAGGGGAAGCAATGGTTGAAAAACGTGTTTTTTAATTTAACGCCCCCGCGTTCCACCTTGCGGGTGGAGTTTCATAAAATCAGTAAACAGTACTCCTACCAAATTTCAAGTCAATCGGCCTTACAGTTCCTGAGATTTAGTGATGAGTGAGTTCACAAATGGGATCTCTTATATATATATATATATATATATATATATATATATAGATATGTATATTCGCCAATGCAATTATGTTGTCAGGAAGTTCTGCATATGCCGTCCCTAGTGTATCCGGTAAACGTGCAACAACAACCTCTTTGTCATTACATTGTATAATGTCAACGTGACAGATAGCGAGTTTGACGTTTCTCAAGCACGCTCATGATATACATACCTAAAGGCTAAATGCAGAAAATAGGGCCGTTTTCTCAATAAAGATATAGCTTACAATCACCAAAACATCAAATCAAACATTTCTAGAAAACAGAGGCATTAATCAGTATGAATTATTCTCGAATGCTTATCCAAAGGTGACTCCAACATTGTTATAAGTGCATCCTGGTCAGGCATCGATCGCACGCACACAGACTCCCCTACACACACTTCCTTACATAATTTTCCCTCGCGACAGAGGAAATAAAACAAAATGCAGCCCCACCCCTTCAGTCTAGTCGGCAGACAACAAAGGGTGGTCGGACAACCATGAACCGACGACGAATTTTGGAAAACCACCTTCAAGACTACAGCAGTAAGGTTCAAAATGGGAGCAAAGTTATAGTTGCACAGACTAGGAAGCTATGTGCTAAGTGAGGTTTAGACATAATTGCGTTTACAGATTTTACGGTAGAAATGGCTATGTTTTGAGCTTAAATCTTAACTATTACTTATTAAAAAACTTACGTGCCTACATGTACGTTTAAGAGATGTATTCTTAGGTCCTCGGAAACCCTCACGGACGGAAGACAATTATTAGGTTGACTGTTTTAGATAATGCTTGAAATATCTTTATGGGATTGCTTAAGTGAAAAACCAGAACAGACTGCTAGCTCGAACGCCGGCAGTCTGTACCAATGAGTTTTTCAGAGCGAAAGTTGGAACGATGAAGGAAAAAGTGATGAGGAAACCTTTGAGAAAAATATAATGACTTATGTATGTACGTACGTCCTTATCTGCATCTGCCATGAGGGAACCTAAGTATATATCCATTGAAAATAGGATATTAATATCCATTCGATCCCGCCTATGGAATCCCTAAGGCAGGCATGAAGACATGTATAAGTATCTACTAGCCGTCCCGCCTACCTTGGGTGAAACAATATTAAGTATACATATAATATTAATATAAATAATTAAAATAATTCCATCCCAATCGGTCCATCCATTAATTATTAAATATGTATAATTATTAAGTACTAGCTGTGTCCGCGACTTCGTCCGCGTGGATTTTAACAATAAAAATATTTATTCTAAATTAAAAGTATATAAGTAAGAATTAGTTACTCCTTTTTACATCAGCTATCTGCCAGTTAAAGCCCCGTCCAAATCGGTCTGGCCATTTCAGAGAATAGCCTGAGCAAACAGACAGACATACAGACAAACCGACAAAAATTATAAAATATGTTATTTTACTATATGTACCGTACCGTGTATACATCCATATGCATTTATTAAAAACTTGTTATTTTAATATTACCAACAGACACTCCAATTTTATTAATTTGTATCGATTAAGATAAATCTCATGAAACCATAAATATTGAAGTTTAATTTTCCACTATTCATTACGATTTCAATCCAACGCCAAACAGCCGAAGTCCAACCAACTTTAATTGAATTTCAAGATTTTTAATTAGAAACTTCTAAGAAAAGATACACCGTCGGCTATAGGTGGCGACAGGGTTGGATTTGGAACATTGGTATATTTATTGTTTTTATTATCACTAAGGTGGAAATAGCGAACTCAGTAACATCGAGTAGTAAGTGCTCAACTAGGCAGAATCAGAAACGAATTATTGATTTGACATATACAAATACTGGAGACCTCGACTAGGCAAACGTAGTGTACGACGCCCTCCGACAAGGTGGGAAGACAGTTTGCGAAGAACTGCTGGCAGATGCTGGATGCGGGAAGCTGAAGACAGGGCGCTATAGCGCTCATTAGGGGAGGCCTATGTCCACTAGTGGACTAGTGTGGGCTGATGATGATGATACAAATACTACAACACGGATAGACAACTAACAAATATCGGTATGATGATATTTAAAGTATGTATAATATATATGACGTATCTATATTGATTGCACCCTTTTTAGGGGTTGTCTATGTGTACTCGCTTCAAACTTATTTATCTCTTGATAAGTAGTTGCGGGAGTTAGATTAGTATACATACCCCGTCGACTCAGGACCGGACATTCTTTACCTTTCCGACACTGAATATATTTAAGTACGATAATCCGGCCCTGCTTAATCCACAGTGGGCAATCAAAGATTTTTCAATAGCGAGTGAGAAAGTTGATATTTCATTTCAATCTTTCAGTTCACCGATCTTAATGGATCAGCTTTTTCCTAGACGTTTAGATAATAGGTAAGTTCAATTTTATTGTCTTTGACACTATTATGGTACAATCGTACATAAAATATCGTACAAAAAATACCCACTAGATATGTAATATAATCTAGGGCCGTGGTTCGATTAGTTGCCTCCTTAGATTGCAAGTTCAAATCCCGACTGTACCAATGAGTTGTTCTGAACTTAAGTACGGTGATTACGTGATTAGTCACACTACGAGCTTTACGGAGAAGGAAAACATCGAAACCCGCATACGTTTGAGAAGAAAGATGTATACATCGTCGTGATTTAGTGACGGCGTTACTCGTCATCTGTCACGTTGCCACCTAAGTATGTATATCTCCGACGGAAAGTGGGCGTGTGGGTACTTACACTCCTGCCTCTTTGGGGACCCTTATGTAGGCGTGATATAAGTATAATTACTACCAAGCATTATGAAAATGGTAGGTAGAGCTGGACATGCGCCTAAGTTAAAGCAGGGGTCAATCGCGGGGGGTATAAAGAAGGAGGCCTTTGCCCAGCAGTGGGACACAAAGAAAAGAGAAGCATACACTAAAGGATTGTGACATTAAGTTTTTTGAACATGAAAATAAGCAGAAGCAACTTTTACGAATACTAAAAATTTCTGGGAAGAAATTTAATGACGCATGTCGTGCCTACGACAGTCCCGCCAAGTGTCACGTCGGCACCTAAATAGTTTCCGGTTCGTTTTGTACGATTCTAACGTTGTTCTTTTCCCAATATATCTGTCATTTTTGGCATAATGTGAATGTACGTGTAATAAGCTTTCAAAGGAACCGGGCATTCGATACACTATCGTATATATATCGCCAGGGCCGGATCTAGGGGGGGGCAAGCCGGGGCCTATGCCCCGGGCGGCAAGTTCAGGGGGCGGCAAAATTCACACGTCCAGCCGTTTCAGACATTACCCGGAACAAACAGACAGACAGACAAATAGAGTTTAAAAAATATATTTTGATATATGTATGTGTAATCATCATCTATAAATCATCACGCTAAGTCCCTAACGGGGTAGGCAGAGAGTATAGAGCGCCAGTTCTCTCTAGACTTGCATACCTCTTTCGCTTCGCTCACATTCATCAGTCTCTTCATACATGCTCGTCGGTTTCGAGTACTCTTAACGTTCCCGTCCTTGAGAGTCCGATCTATTTGATCCAGGTAGTTGGAACGTGGCCTTCCTCTGCCTCTTCTTGCACACACTTTTGCTTTGTATATCTGTTTCGTCAATCTTTCTTCACTCATTCATTCTATATGTCCAAACCAACGTAACATGCTTTTCTTCATCTTTACAATCACTCCCTCATTCACTCCAGTTGATTTGCGGATCTCTTAATTGCGGATTCGATCTAAAATCGTGACTCCGCACATTTTTCGAAGAGACTGCATATCAATTGCTGTCAGGATTTGCCGCCATACAATAAAGTAGGCATCAATATCGCATTGTGGAACTCGGGCATTCTTGCTGAGACTGTAGCTGCCCATCAACGCCGTCATGGCCCCATTCACCTTATTACCGGCAGTTATCCTTCTTTCAATATCTTTTTCATACTTTTCATCTCATGTGAACATGCTTCCTAGATATACAAATTCACTCGGTCACTTGTTCATCTCTTTCGAATGCCAGAGCCTTAATCTTGCCAGCGTTTAGGCGCAGCCCCTTCTTTCTTCTACATTCTTCTTTCATTATAGTAACTAGTGACTGCAGTTCGCCCTCTGATGACTCCAGTAAAACCGCGTCATCGGCGTATAGTAGGCAGTTGACCACTAAGTTTCCCATTTTCACTCCACTCACTCCATATTCAGGCAACACGTCCCAGAGTTCCTTTCGGACGACTATCAAATGCCTTCTCTAAGTCGACGAAAGTGCAGAAAAACTTTTGGTTATTATCCTAAAACTTTTCCGCGATTCGAGAAGGTTTGATCCATACATCCTCTTCTTGGTCTAAATCCACCTTGGGATTCCCAGAGAAACCTATCGGATTGCTCTTGCATTCTGATTGTCAGGATCTTCGTGTACACTTTGTAGCTAAGCTGACCAAGCTGATAGCTCTATAGTTTGAGCAGTCTAATCGTGATCCCTTTTCTTTATAGAAAGACACGATGACTGCTCGCCTCCAGTCGCTCGGAACATCACCCATTTCCCAGCACAGGTTACATAGCAAGTAGATGACGTCCCAGACCGCTGGTCCACCGTACTTGATCATCTCAGCTGTCATCTCATCCTTTCACGTTCCTTTTCCACATTTCAGACTTCTGATCGCTCTTACAATCTCTCCCATACTTATTTTATCCGCTAAAGGATCCTCGCTAGATTCTGTTGGAGGCAGATCTATGAGTAGATCAGCCGCATCATCATCATACATATCTTTGTAAAATTCACTCCATCGCCTGAGGACGTCTGTTTTGTCTGTTAGTATGTCATTGTCCTTAGAAAGAATCACATTCATCCTGCTACTAGCTGTGACACAACTTCTGAACTTCTTAACTTCCCTCCAAAAAAGTTTTGCGTTGTTCTTGAAATTATGTGCCAGTTTTTCGTCTACATTCATTTGAAACCTTTCACGCTCCTGAATTATTTCTATCGTGCGAATTTTTTGCAAGCGATATTTTTCTTTCGTCTTTTCTTTCATAATTTCACTTAAGCTGGACATAGCTAAAATGTCTTGCCTTGCATCCTTCTTCTTTACTTCATCATCCCACCAACCATCGCAATTTTTGGTTGTCCGCCCTTTCGAAATGCCACAAACCTCTTTCGCGGCGCATAACATGCTGGACTTAAGGAACTGCCAGCAAACATCGACACTCTCAAACACATCTGTCGGTGGACAGGCTAGTTGTTCAGATACCCATTCTTGATGCGGTCTGCGACTGCAGAACGCATTTAGTAAAACGCGGTTTTTCAAATATTGTAAACAGACACTGTTAACACACACTAAAGGTAAAAAAAAATGTTAGTGGGCGGGGGCGGCATTTTTTAGTTTTTGCCCCACCTAAAAAAAATTGAAGATCCGGGGCTGTATATCGCATAATAAGTAGCGTGGCAATATTATGCGTATTGTCTCCGAAACTTAGCTAAGGCAAAGCGCCTGATGCGCTTCTATGGCAATCATTTGCCAATAGCTAACAACATGTTTATAATCTATGTACAGACACGTATTAATTGATGTATGTTACAGCGAAATATGCAGTACTTAAGAGGAAATACTTGTTTTTATTTTCAAACAAGAACAAATCCTCGCTGCGTCAGTCTGTTGTCGCGATAAACTCAAAAGCTATTGAACACGTTTTCATGCGGTTTTCACCAACCTCACATACGCACATGTCTAGATTACTACCAAAGTAGGCGGCACAGTCAATCTTATATTTTTTTTGTATTTAATTTAATTTTATGCAGGTGAAATTAATATTTAATTTAAGAAATTAAATTAAAGAAATTAATATTTAAAATAAATTAACATTAATTATTTAATTTTGTGCAGGTGATACAATAAAAATGTATCCGTATTTCCGATTACATATAAATAGGCAACATACGTGTTCGAAATAAATGATATCTTCACATCAATGAAATATAAAATTAATTAATAAATGGTGAAGACATCCCTGCCAGCTGGTTTCGTCATGGCGGCCTCCACTTTAAGGTTTGAAGTGATCATGTTATTGTACTGTTCCTCGGGGGAGTAGCATGTCGGGCGTATGTACTTTTCCACGGGCCGTGGGTACTTCCGCGCTACGAAAGGAATCCCAGCATTTACTGGTGTAGCTCGGAACACTGCTCGGCACGAATATAATAATTCCCCACCATTAGCAAAGTAATTCATTGCGTTGGTGCTTGATACAAATCAATTCAATAGTTCAAGCAACGATAAAATCTTGCAGTTTTTGTTATGACACATTTATGACATCAGCAACGTTGACAGTATTCGTTACCGTACGTCGAAATTCGTATTTAAACATGTATATGTATGTATGTAAGTGAACTATTCTCGAACTAAAGATATTCTAATTATACCATTTCACTTCTCAATAAGCCCACTTAATTTGTTAAGTCAATCCAATTTGATAAAAACGTTAGCTGTCTATATATTTTTCTTACTTTGGAAAATTTTTGAGTAATAAAAACTATAGATAAATCTGATTACCCATTTTACCAAGTCTGTTTTAGCGCCATCTGCTGGTGATAATCCGAACCAATACAAACATTGAGCTTCATCTTCCAACTCCACTCTATAGCACAATATGAACCCGTTCATAGTTTACCAAAAGATGTAGTGCTTCGTTCGAAGTGACTGTTATTTGATAGCACTACGACTAACGAATGGAAGAAATTGGTTTTAGCTTAGTATAAAGAATCAAAAATATAAATGATTAGTACGTGTATGTACAATACTTTCACAATTTATCAACACACAAATACTACGAATATATGTTGTAAATTGCTTAAAACGGAACGTAGTATGACATCTCTTTCTTGCGTGTTTGACTTTGACATTCATTCAGGTTTGTCTCTTTCTTATAATGATGGCTGGTAGCTTAATATTACAAGTGTAACCGTCGTTTTGCATTATTATTTGCAATTTATGTTTCCTAAACACTATTAAAGCTATAGCTACGACTAAAGTTATAACCAAAATGTCATTTTCTTTTGGTACTCCTTCAAGCGCTCCAGCGTCCTCTGGGCTTACAGGGTTCAGTTTTGGAGCGAATAAGTAAGTCGCTTTTTTATTTGAATGTAGTTTATTAAAACCTCTTTTCGAATTGAGATATAAAAAACCTCCAAAAAAGTATAGTTAACATTGGTACTGGCAGGCAAAGTTTAGTTTGATTGACTTCAAGTTTGTTAAATCCAACAAGTTAACCTCAAATTGTGATATCCATTTGTTGTCATTTCAAAGTAATTTTTCAGGCCGGCCACACCTGGATTTGGCCTAACAGCGACGTCACAGCCATCGACTGGACTATTTGGAACCACACCTTCAGCATCAACGCCCGGTTTCGGTGCCGGCGCCTTCGGAAGTACGGCTCCAGCTTTTGGCGCGACGTCTGCCACTCCGGCCTTTGGGGCCACAACGACCCCTGCTTTTGGGGCCTCAACTACTCCTGCTTTTGGGGCCACGACCACTCCAGCCTTCGGGGCTGCGGCTACCCCTGCTTTTGGGGCGACTGCTACTCCTGCTTTCGGAGCCACTAGCAATCCTGCCTTTGGAGCTACTGCTACTCCTGCATTTGGTGCAACGTCTACACCCGCATTTGGAGCCACTACTACCCCTGCATTTGGAGCCACAACTACCCCTGCCTTTGGGGCTACGACAACCCCAGCCTTTGGATCAACAGCAACTCCAGCTTTTGGAGCGACATCTGCTCCTGCTTTTGGGGCAACATCTGCATTTGGGACCACAGCGCCTGCATTTGGTTCTACAACTACTCCGGCTTTTGGTATGTTGTATACAATAAATTATACTAATTAATACTGTTAAAATTATAGATGGTGAGGGTGTTGCTATCGCTAAAGCTAGAATCTATGAGTATATTATAAAGCTGAAGACTGCTTGCTTGGTTAAATATGGAAATCTCAGAAATGTTATTCGATTTGGAAAAATAAATTTGAAAGTAACTTTAGATAAAAAACCACTATGAAGTAATGTGTAGCATAAGAAGAAATCATAATTATAATATCTAGGTCCCAATATGATGTTCTGTCTCAGATGAGACCTACTATCTGTACCACCTTAAAGTACCTTAATACATTGAAATGCAGGTGCAATTTACCCAAAGCCGTTTGTAAGATATGAAATATAAAAAAAAACTATTTCTATACTTAATTGTTTTATGGTCATAATTGAGGAAGGTGACCAACAAGCATATAGTATAATGTTTATTAATTTACACTTTTTTAATGGAGTCTATAGATAGTGCCATCCATCCAGTCATGCTCTATTTGAGGGGGTAAAGTCATGCTCTATTATATTTATCAATTAATACCCCAGTGTATTAATAGTAGTGTGCTTGTGCACTCAGAGGTAAACAGTGTGTACTGACTGATAATACTCAAACAGTAGTAGAAAGCCATGGTGGCCGAGTGGTTCGAGCAGTTGCCTGCGACGCAAAGGTCGCAAGTTCGAATCCCGACTGTACCAATGAGTTTTACTGACCTTTTAAGTACAGTGATTAGTCACACCACGAGCTTTACGGTGAAGGAAAACATCGAGAGGAAACCTGCATACGTCTGAGAAGAAATTCAAAGGCGTATGTATAGTCGTGCTTGAGTAACGGCGATGGACTCGCCATCTGTCGCGTTGGCACCTAATATACCTCTGGCGGAAAGTGGGTGTGTGGGTATTACCTATACACCTCTGCCTACTCCTTCGGGGACCCTTGTGGGAAGGCGTGAGGATATATTATATATATTATTAGTAGAAGGCTGCACACACTTACACTATTAACTATAAGGAAGAATATTGGGGTGCATCTTTATGGATGGCACTATCTATATAATCTTACTGTTCTACTTTTTATGTATCATTTGAAATTCGCTTTATATTATACATTACTTTATTTATACTTTATGAAAATAAATATTTTCCCTAAAAACAAAAATTTTTACCTTTTTTTGTTTTGACTTAGGATCAACAACGACTCCTGCCTTCGGAGCTTCAGCAGCACCAGCATTTGGTTCTGCCACAACGTCTTTTGGTACAGCCGGCCTTGGAACTGGTCTCAACTTTGGCACTGGTACTACCTCTGCAGCGCCTACAGGTATGAACTTTCACGCATATATTCTTACACTTCCTCGAGGGTCTCCATGGTAGTATCCAGAGGTGTAAAAACATATTTTTGCATTGTATATCTTTTCCTTCACTATATAGCCTATAGTCTGATAAATCATGATACATAACTTCGAAAAAAACTTATTGGTATATACAAAGGCCAATGTTTTTATATATGAAAATAGCATTGAAACCAGGTCTCTCTTGTGAAGAGGTTTTATTCATAATAATGTAACAAATCAGGTCTATCATTTGGTGCGGCAACAACAGCAAGCACAGGTCTTGGAGGGCTCTCTGGGTTCAATTTTGGTGGCACAACCTCAGCCCAAAGCACTGGGTTTGCTCCATTTGGATCTAGTGGCACCTCAACTACGTCTACTAGTCTTTTTGGTAAGTGATATTGAGGAATGTATAATTTTTTTTTATAGTATTATTATGTGGTCTGAGTAAGTGGTGCAAAAGTGTCACTGACTGATATCGCAGAGTTGGCAAGAAGAGTAAAGTGTGTGGGTATTACCTATACACCTCTGCCTGCCCCTTCGGGGACCCTTGTGGGAAGGCGTGAGGATATATTATTATTATTCACGCCTTCCCACAAGGGTACCCTAAGGGGTAATCTGAAGTATGTATTAACACCCATTTTGCCAGGGATATATTCATGTGCCAATGTGACAGATGACGAGACGTTTCTCAAGGAGGACTATACATGTGTGGTTGAATTTGTTCTCCAGTAATTTTTTTATTTTTTCATATTTACCTAAGAGTTTATCCTATTTCCAGAAACATGTTCCCTCACCAGAGTTCCCCCTACGGCGGTTTTAGCATCCCAATAACCCAGTCCCCCCATATGTTGCCTACTTTGGCAGAGCTGTCACCTCAACCTAACTTCGAACTAAGTCCTATCAGATGCGAGACTGACACTAGATATACATTCAAAAGTGCTAAAAGGGATTGCTATAACACTGTCACACCCTCTTGTGGTGAGAAATATTTGAGATTTATTCTGTAGATTTGTCATAATTTTATACAAACAGGATTTAATAAATATATACGTATAGGTTTTATTTTATTATCCCACATAATCTATGTAGATATGAAGGATATAATCACAGCCAATTACTGCAAAGTAAGATTTAAAATTCATGAGGGAATCAGCCTGCTGTATGTATGTATGCGGTGGCTTATACAATTAAGCAAATGTAGCCTCATAACATGTAGTTATAATTTTTTGTTATTTATTTTTTATTTATTTATGTTATGTTTATTACAGGTAATAAAATAGGAACAACTTCTGTAACTGGCACTCTGCTGTCAACTTCAGGTGGGAACATCGCTGTGCCATTTAAATGGCTTATAATCAAACATCAAGACTTAGTCTTTGCTTCAGCCCCAAAAGTCTAGGCAAAATGTATCTACCCCCTTCTTATTAGATAGGGAGATATATTTAGGGACCAACGTACATACAACATACGTCTTTGAATTTCCTCTGGAACATATACAGGTTCCCTCATGATGTTTTCCTTCACTTTGGAACCCGTGACGTGACGCATAGACAATCTTGAGGTCTATGGTTTCACTATCAATAATATGAATCGGAATATTCAACAGACTAGCAAAGTACAATGTACCATACATATGTTACGGGTATATCAAACAAACAAGGTAAATAAAACACATACATGTATTCAGTGTGATCTCATTCTCTACAAAATGGGGGTAGCATTCACTTTAGCAGTGAACACATTAGAAACTTTTACTAATAAATAAGTATTTGAAAGTAAATAGCATAAAAAATTACAATACAGTAATTGGTATATTGGTATACATATAGCTAATTATGTATGTTTCTCATCATCTATCAGCAACCCCGAGTCTTGGCTTAGGAGGTCTCGCCCCAACAAGTGGTGGAGTCACAGGAGGTTCATCAGACTCCAAAAGTGAGTACATATATATATATATATATATATATGATAGGTTTATTTCATTATTCAAATAATATAATCTCCTTGTAAATTACTGATATTAAAAATGTGAAAGTTTGTGAGTTAGTGTAAACTAATGAACAGAATTTGATGAAATTTGGCACATAGATAGATTATTACTATTAATAGCTAAAATAACACATAGGATATGTTTTATACAGTAATAAAATCCAGAGAGAAACTACAAATGAATTTAAATTTGCACAACTACCTATTTAATTTCTGTGTTAATTTCATTGCGCTCACCAGTATGTCTCGTTCCTTTAATTCACTCTCTTAACTCGAAGTCGTAGAAGTTCTGCTACTTAACGGTACAATGGCCAGGCCAAAGGGCCTACCAGCCCCTGATCTAGTGTTCAATAAATTGAGGGGACCTCGTCTTAAAGTTTCGCGATATAGGCCTGGACTGCTAGACATTTTTGAAATAATTTTCGAACTGGTTGCTAGTATGACATTAATTAAAAAAAAATCTATTCTTTTCAGGTGAACCCCCTAAACAAACAAAGCTGCCAAATGAAATATCCACTACTGTGGATACCTTCAAGGAGTTTGTCAAGAAACAGAAGTCTATGAGCTCGGAAGTCATGCGTATCTCCATCAAGCCTCTACACAAGGTACATAATTAAGTGTCATTTGTATCATGCTTTCTGGGACTTGTGTTCAGACTCAATAAAACAGTTTCCCAAACCTGGAAAAACCTGGTGTACGCGCCCGAAAAGGCTATACTTATTAGGATATTTTTAGGTCATTATTTATATGGTAACTTACCCTTTAAAAATACTTAACTTTTATCTGGAGCTGTGTTTAAGTTTTTTTATACAACTAATGTGCTAAACAAGGATGCAGAGCTTGTGTCTATGTATGTAGGTGGTGGACGAACGTTAGCGTGCATTACCGAATTTGCATGAGTCTGTGTCTGGGCGATGTATGATAATAACAATAATTTATTTCACTATGTATGATTATGGTATGAAATTATCTTTGCCACCCATTACCGGATGTATGAGCTTGTGAGTGTATGCAGTGGCGAATTGGCCAGGTAACGAAAGTAGTAAATGCGCACCAATGCTTCATCACAAATTTAAGAGCTGGGCTCTTGTCTCTGATGCTGTCCCTTCCATTTGCTTCTATCCTTGACCTCCCTATATATATGTACGTCATGACACACTTCTTGGCCCTAATCATCTTTCTTCTATTCTCCACTGTTTGCAGTAGAACTCTCTATCTCTCTTTTTAATTGTCCACGTCTCACAACCATATAGTGCAGTGCTCCAGATATATGTTTTTATGGACATTTTCTTTACCTTTTTGATGTAAATATATGTTTTTACTTAACAAAATGTTTGTTTGGCGATAGCTTTGTTTGGCGATTGCAATCCTTGTTTTGATATCTGGGCTACATCTTGAATCATTGGTTGTAAGGCTTGCTTAATGAGCATAATATGTGAATGGAAAGATTTTTTGTTGTAATACCATACATTTGATATCTCAGTAATCCAAGAACCACCCTCGGTAGAATTTGCTATAGGCCCCACGCTGACTTAATCCGACACTGTATATGGCAGGTGTCACGTGACGCGGAGGCCATGGTGCGGCAGGCCCAGGCTGTTGGCGCAGAGGTGGCGAGGGCCCGAGCCCTAGCGCGCCGCCTGCGCACAGCCGCCGCCGCCGCGCTTGCCACGGCCGAGGGCGCCGCCAGGGACTACATGACCCCCGGTACGTGCAACCCTATTTAGACCCTCATCAAGCACTCGAAGCTATGGTGGCCAAGTAGTCCGCAATGCAAAGATTGGTAGTTCGAATCCCACTCACACCAATGAGATTTTCTGATTAGTGATTAATACCACCGCGAGCGGTGAAGGAAAACATCGAAAGGAAACAGAAATTCAAACACAAACTGAGACAAACTAAAAAGCGGAGAAACTGTGATATCTAGACGTACAAACCTCTTCCGCTTCATCCACAATTATCGCCGTTTCTATCTATGAACAAAATATTTTACATGTATTAAGTTGAAAACCAATGCAAGAAGTTTAATGTTTGTTGTTTGGATTGTTTAAGTCTGCTTAATGTTTTTTTTTGCAATTGCAAAACATTAGTCAATATCTTAAAATTAGATCTACAGTAACCCATCTCTATCTATAGTCAGTGTGCTCTGTGAGAGATGTCTTCAATAGTACCATTGTTTCTGTCAGGTTCGGAATTAGATGGCAGTCCTCCGCCCTCTTACGTCAAGGATTTGATAGCGGAGCTAGAACAGCAGCTCATCATCTTTCGGCGACAGATGGGCGTTGCTGATAAGCAGTTGCAGTCAGCGCCCAAATTGCTCACTGAACAAGGTATGGTTGAGATTTTGAGCTGTGCACGCTAATATCGTTTAGTTTCTAAAAAAAAGTTACTCCTGTTTACATCAGCTATCTTCCAGTGAAAGTCCTATCAAAATCTGTCCAGCCATTTCAGAGATAACCAAACAAACAACCAGACAGATGGACAGACAAAAGAATTGGTATATGTACCGGGCATACATTCATATGCATTTAGTAAAAAGCGGTTATTTTAATATTACAAACAAACACTCCGATTTTATTTATTTGTATAGATGTCTGATGCAGTATTTGATTACCTACATATGTTGCAGAGCTAACACTTGGCATTCGTCGTATGTACGAGTCATTAGTGGCGCTGGCGGGGCGCTTACAGGGAGTACACGCCCAGGTGGAGGCGCAGAAGGAACAGTACTTGAACCTCAGGAAGTACATACTCAAGGATCCCACCAACGTGTTCGACACGCCTCACCGTAAGATTTTAACTCATATCTATAGTCATAGTCTATACTAATATTATAAAGAGGAAAAATTTTTATGCAAGTATGTTTGTAAGGAATTGGCTCAAAAAGTACCGCACTGATTTAAAAAATTCTTTCACCATTTGAATGCTACGTTATCACTGAATTATATAGGCTATTTTAATTGCATGATAAAAATAAATGTTTTGCCAAAATGTTTAAAAAATAAATGTCCACCCGTGCGAATTCGGGAAGGGCCGCTAGTAATATAATAAAACTAAGAGTTTGTTTGGTTGGTAGAGTGGAAAAAATAAAAGAAATCAGCATATCAAAAATCCATTCAAAACATAACATACACCTATTATATAAAAAATTGTTTTGCAGCTAACACGAGCTTGGATCAGATACTTCGTGACGTTGATGACCCGAGGAAGAGGCTGAAATCCAACACTCTGGGTGATTTAAGCCAGGGCAGTGCTGTGCTCTCGGATCCTAGGGCTGTTTTAGGTATGTACTAACAGATTACACTACTTCATCATCATCATCATCATCATATCATCACGCCAAGTCCCTAACGGGGTAGGCAGAGAGTATAGAGCGCCAGTTCTCTCTAGACTTACATACCTTTTTGTTTTCGTCCACATTCATCGCCCGCGCATGCTCGTCGGTTTCGGAGTACCTTTAACGTCTCGTCCTTCCGTGAGTCCGATCTATTTGATCCAGGTAGTTGGAACGCGGCCTTCCTCTGCCTCTTCTTGCACACACTTTTGCTTTGTATATCTGTTTCGTCAATCTTTCTTCACTCATCCTCTCTATGTGTCCAAACCAACGTAACATGCCTTTCTTCATCTTTACAATCACGCCCCCATTCACGCCAGTTGATTTGCGAATCTCTTCATTGCGGATTCGATCTAATATCGTTACGCCGCACATTTTTCGAAGAGATCGCATCTCGACTGCATTCAAGCTATTTTCATACTTCCTCTGATATACCCAGGATTCGCTGCCATACAATAAGGTAGGTACCAATATCGCGTTGTGGACAGCAACTCGAGCATTCTTGCTCAGACTTTTACTGCCCATCAACGCCGACATGGCTCCATTCACCTTATTTCCGGCAGTTATCCTTCTTTCAATATCTTTTTCATACTTTCCATCTCATGTGAACATGCTTCCAAGATATACAAATTCATTCACTTGCTCTAGAATTTTCCCATTTACCGATATAGCACACTCGGTCACTTGTTCATCTCTTTCGAATACCAGAACCTTAGTCTTGCCAGCGTTTAGGCGCAGCCCCTTCTTTTCACATTCTACTTTCATTATGGTATGGTATTACACTACTTCTTACTACAATTATAGGTCGCGGCAAATAAGTCTAGCGCTGACCGTTCATGCGCAGAACTCAAAAATAAGATAACTGGGGGGAGTGCAAGGGACGCGCGCGGGGATGCGTATGCGCTTATTGGCCCTTTAGTCGTTACCTGTCCCGCGCACCGATACGACGCCCCGCTCACTTCTGGTGTACTGTCGCGTTCCGCTGTGTTTCTGTAGACTGTTACTGTTAAGTTTGTTTTTTATAGACTGTTTTAATTAAGTTTGTGTTTATTTGTATATTTAAAGCAGTGAATATCCCAAGAAGAAATACTGTTTTGAGAAGACAGGCACGGAAAATGATACATAACGTGCATTCTTTCTTAAAAACAGAAACTAATGAATTTGTTGATTCTTTGAAACAAATTAAAAGTCAGATTGACGAATGAATATTTTAGCTTGTATTTCATTTAATAATTACATATTTAATAAAAAATTGTCAAACTTTTATTTAAATTTATTTCTACCTTCCCATACTAATTAACCATAAACATCCATCCATATAAATATCTACTACCACCGCATTTATATATTAGTCACGAGACTAGTTTAAACGAACTAACTGAGATATAAAAGAAGGACAAACTAAAACACGTTCTTTATTAGTAAAGATTATCGTAACCAATTTGTTAAGATAACAATGGCGTGCGCGACAGTACCGATGCGCAGCTATCCCCACCACGTTTTGTTCACCGCTAGACTTATTTGCCGCGACCTGTATTTCCAATAGCATTTGCATACCTACATTACATTTCAGACTCTGCCTAGTTTAGAATCAGTGGACTCAATGTGTTAGAACAGCTTTTCTTTAAATTGTATACTCAGCTATTTTTGATACTTATATATATACTTCATGATTCGTTTATTTGATACTAGCTTATGCCCGCGGCTTCGCCCGCGTTGAGTTCGAAAAAGTAGCTTTGGAAACTTTCCTGCTAGAATCGGAGCATCATACATTATAATATAAGAACTTTGAATTTTTCGGATAAAAAATAACAAAAGTAGCTTATGTCCTATTCCTAGGTATAGGCTATCACCATTTCAACTTTCAGCCAAATCGGTTCAGCCGTTTGGCCGTGAAAGAACCGCAACCATCCACACTTACAAACTTTCACATTTATAATATTAGTAAGATTGATATAGTACAGCATTATGGTCTAGTGTTCAGATCATCTGACTATGCAGCTTGAGGTCACAGGATAGATTCTCGCTGAGAGCGGATATTTATGTATTGTATAATTTGGAGCGTGGTCCTTTATTTATATATCTATCTATATAAGTAGGTGGGTATATTATGTTCCCGTAATAAAAACTTTGCTTACAGTATTTGTACTTCCAGGCAAATA